>CM076577.1:653587798-653900941 GCA_034641835.2 Pinus albicaulis | reverse complement strand
GAGACATTTTTTGTATATCACTTTTTTTTCGCATTTTATTCACTCCTTTACTTGGAATTTCACGGACGTGAGATTCCACATCTTATGGAAAACAAAATAAAAATAAAAATTATCGAAGGCATTTAATACAAAATATTATTAAACAACCTTTATCACAACGCTAAAATTGTTAGGAAAAGCAAAATACCCATGTTAGTATGGGGTTCTACATTAAAACCCACTCCTAGTGTTATTTGCATGTGTTTTTGTGTAAAAGTGGATCTTTAATGTGTAAAATCCAAATAACATGGTGTATTTCAATTTTTCATAGCAATATTTTTCATAGAAATAGCAAGTTGTAAATTGCATACTAGAATTTTGTCAAATTATTTGAAAATTAATATAAATATATTTTTAGAATCTCACATTTTGTACCATAGTTCTTAGCTTCTGCAAACATTTGTAAGAATTTATAATGGTTAAAAAATTAAATGAATTAAAAAACAATATAAATTCATATTATCTAACATCTCATTTCATACATATGCACAAAAGCAAAGAAGCTCAAAGCATATGCAAGTTTTCTTAAAAAATAAGGATAACATGAAATTCATTAATCAACAATGATTTATTAGCAACCATTGTAACAAAGTACAGACTAATTTTAAAATTTTCATACCATTTAAAGATTATGGTGTTCTATTTGGTGAACTTCCTTTTTCCTTTGATGATTCCTTTGAATTCCCACTAGCTTCATGGTCCATGGTTTATGAAAATAAAGTAAGAAACTATTATCATAGTTTCAAATTATCAAAGAAAATATGAATTTATAAATACTACCACTACTTGCATCATTGTATGTGTAACAAAATGAACAAAAACAATAACAAGTGTAGAACTCACAATAATAGCTAATCATGGTGTTGATTAGAGATAGGGCACCACCCCTAAATAGTTTATTATGTTCTTTTAATTGTACCTATAAGAAAGCTAGCACCTGTTAGCTTTCCTTCTAGTATAAGAATTATTAAGCACGTTACCAAGAGACAACAATACACTGTGAATAAATAACAACAATAGTTCTTTTAATTGTTTCTATAAGAAAGCTAGCACCTGCTAGCTTTCCTTCTAGTACAAGCATTTAGCACGTTACCAAGAGACAAAAATACACTGTGAATAAATAACAACAATAGTAGATACTTCAACAACATCATGTTTACACAAAATTCATTAATCAACAATGATTTATTAGCAACCATTGTAACAAAGTACAGACTAATTTTAAAATTGTCATACCATTTAAATATTTTGGTGTTGTATTTGGTGAACTTCCTTTTTCCTCTGATGATTCCTTTGAATTCCCACTAACTTCATGGTCCATGGTTTCTGAAAATAAAGTAAGAAACTATTATCATAGTTTCATATTATCGAACAAAATATGAATTCAGAAATACTACCACTACTTGCATCATTGTGTGTAACAAAATGAACAAGAACAATAACAAGTGTAGAACTCACAATAATAGCTAATCATGGTGTTGATTAGAGAAAGGGTGCCACCCCTAAATAATTTATTATGTTCTTTTAATTGTGTCTATAAGAAAGCTAGCACCTGCTAGCTTTCCTTATAGTACAAGCATTAAGCATGTTACAAAGAAACAACAATACACTGTGAATAAATAACAATAATATTTCTTTTAATTGTGTCTATAAGAAAGCTAGCACCTGCTAGCTCTTTCTATTACAAGCATTAAGCACGTTACCAAGAGACAAAAATACATTGTGAATAAATAACAACAATATTAGATACTACAACAACATCATGTTTACACAAAATTTATCTTTTATAGTCATGTATATTCTTAGTTTGCTATAGAGACCATAAAAAGGCAAACACATTGAAGAATTTTTTCTATCACATACAAACCTTTGCCAACAACATTGCATTGTGAAGAAAATCTAGTGCATGATGAAATTCCTTCTATCACAAACACAAACACATTTTCAAAAAAACATTGCAATAATAATCTTTCCTAGAACATCTCCATGCTTGCGAAATTTGTCCTTACTTTTTGAAGACAATGAATTTTTTTTCCATGCCTACGTAGATCGTTGTTCCAGTATAAGAAATGTTAAACCCTCAAATGATTAGAAGGCCCTTCGTATGGAATATGTGGTCTAAGAATGAGATATGGGACAAATATAAGCATGTTTCGAACAACAACATTGCATTGTGAAAAGAAAAATTAAATGAATTAAAAACAATGTGAATGCATCTTCTATGACATCTCATTTCATACATATGCACAAAAGCAAAGAAGATAAAAGCATATGCAAGTTTTCTTAAAAATAAGGATAACATGAACTTCATTAATCAATAATCATTTATTGGCAACCATTGTAACAAAGTACAAACTAATTTTAAAATCGTCATACCATTTAAATATTTTTATGTTTTATTTGGTGAACTTCCTTTTTCCTGGACGATTCCTTTGAATTCCCACTAGCTTGAGGGTCCATGGTTTCAGAAAATAAAGTAAGAAACTATTATCATAGTTTCAAATTATCAAAAAAAAATGTGAATTTATAAATATTACCACTACTTGCATCATTGTATTTGTAACAAAATGAAAAAAAACAATAACAAGAGTAGAACTCACAATAATAGCTAATCATGGTGTTGATTAGAAAAAGGGTGCCACCCCTAAATAATTTATTATGTTATTTTAATTGTTTCTATAAGAAAGCTAGCCCCTGCTAGCTTTCCTTCTAGCACAAGCATTATTAAGCACGTTACCAAAAGACAACAATAGTAGATACTACAAAAACATCATGTTTACACAAAATTTATCTCTTAGTCATGTATATTCTTAGATTTCTATAGAGATGTAAAAAGGAAAACACATTGAAGAAATGTTTCTATCACATACAAGAGATTTCCAACAACATTGCATTGTATAGTAAATCTAGTGCATGATGAAATTCCTTCTATCACAAACACAAACACATTGTCAAAAAAACATTGCAACAATAATTTTTCCTAGGACATCACCATGCTTGCGAAATTTTTCCTTGCTTTTTGAAGACAATGAGGTTTTAGTCCATGCCTATGTAGATCGTTGCTACAATATAAGAAATGTTAAACCCTCAAATGACTAGAAGGCCCTTTGTATGGAATATGCGGTCTAAGAATGAAATATGGGACAAATAGAAGCATGTTTCCAACAACATTGCATTGTGAAAAAAATGATTCTATATTACCCTCTATCACAAACACAAACACATTGTCAATAAAAATGTTGCAAGGTGAAAGAAATATAACGCATGTTAAATTTCATTTTGGCATAAAAACAGACACTTAAGAACATTGTACGGTAAAATAAATCTAGCATTCGGTAGAATTACTTCTAGAAAAAACACGAGCACATTGCCAACAACAATATTGCTAACAAAATTAAAGGAAGCGCATGCTAGATTTGTTTCTAATCTCTCGTCAACAACATTGTCAATAACAACATTGCTAGGTGAAAGAACTTTAAGCATGCCACATTTCCTTCTAGAATAAATAAAAGCTCACATTAACATTGCAAGGTGAAAGAAATTTAGCGTGTGCTAGATTTACTTCTAGCACAAACATAAGCACCTTGCCAACATAAACATTGCAACAGGGTAAAAGGAAATCTGGCACATGCAACATATCCTTACAGCACAAACATAAGAAAATAACAACATTATATGGTTAAAGAAACCTAATACATGTTGGATTTACTTCTAGCATAAACACGGGGATATTACCAATAACTTCATTGTAAGGAAAAAAAAATGTAGCACCCACAAGATTTTCTTCTAGCACAAACAAAGTCACATTGCCAATAATAACATTGTAAGGTGAGAGAAATATAACGTGCACTATATTTCATTTATAATAAACAAAAGTGCATAACAACATTGCAAGGTGAAAGAAATGTAGCATATGTTAGATTTGCTTCTATCAAAAACACAACCATATTTTCAACAATGCTAGAAAAAATAAATCTAGTGTCTGCAAAATTTCCTTCTAGCATAGACATAAACACATTTTCAAATAAAAACAATGTAAAGCATTAGATTTCCTTCTAGCATAAATAACTAGATTGTCAAAAATAAGATGCCATTGTGAAGAAAATATAACACATAGTAGATTTCCTTCTTGTACAAATTCAGAAACATATTGTCAACAACAACATTGCTGGGCAAAGCAAATTTAACACAGGTTAGATTTCTTTGTATCAGAAACAAAAGCACATTGCAAATAATAACATTGCAAGGTGAAAGAAATATAATGCATACTAGATTTCCTTCTAATGGAAACATTATCACACAACAACATTGTAGGTTGAGAAAAATTTAGCTTGTGTTATATTTACTTCAAACACAAACATATAAATATTTCTAACAACAACAATGCAGGACAAAAAAAAATCTAGCACATGTCAGATTTCCTTTTAGCCTAAACAAAAAGATGTTACTAATAACAACATTGCAATGTAAAAGAAATATAACATGTGCTATATTTTCTTTTAGCGCAAACACAAGCACATAGCAACATTGTAGAGTGAGTGAAATTTATCAAGTGCTAGACTTATGTCTACCACAAATACAAACATGTTTCCAACAACAACATTGTAGAGTATAATAGATCTAACGTGTGATCAATTTTCTTCCAACACAAACTCAAACACGTTTCAAATTGAAATAAATATAACACATGCTATATTTCCTTCTAGCACATAACAACATTGAAGGATAGAAGAAATCTAGTGCATGCTATAGATTTATTTCTATCACAAACAAAATGACATTCAAAGGTGAGGGAAACATAATGTGTGCTATATTTCCTTCTAGCCCCACCATAAGTGTGTTGCCAATAACAAAATTATAAGGTGAAATAAATCTAATGTGTGTAAGATTTCCTTCTAGCATAAAGACAAGCACACAAGCCCATTATAAGGTGAAAGAATTCTAGTGCATGCTAGATTTACTTCTAGCAAAAAAACAAGCATGTTGACAACAACAACATTATAGGGAAAAGGAAATCTAACATGTGCTAGATTTCCTTACAGCACAACACAAGCACATTATAAGATGAAACAAATCTACGACGTGCTAGATTTCCTTCTAGCACACACATAAGAACATAACAACATTGTAGGGGTAAATAAATCTAACACATGCAAAATTTACTTCTAGCACAAGCTAAAGCACATTGTCAATAACAACATTGTGCTAAATTTCCTTCTAAAATAGTCACATGCATATTTCCAATAACAGCATTGCATGGTCAAAGAATCTATCATATTTCCTTTTAGCACAAACAACCAGATTGCCAACCACAACATGGCATTCTGAAACAAATCTAGTGTGTGCTAAATTTCCTTCTAGTTCAAACCCAGACATAACAACATTGTAGGGTTAAATAAATCTAACACATGCAAAATTTACTTCTAGCACAAGCTAAAGCACATTGCCAATAACAACATTGTAATAAAATAATTCTAACATGTGCTAAATTTCTTTCTAACATAGTCACATGCATATTTCCAATAACAACATTGCAAGGTCAAAGAATCTAGCATATTTCCTTCTAGCACAAACAAACAGATTGCCAACCACAACATGGCATTCTGAAAAAAATCTAGCGTGTGTTAAATTTCCTTGTAGCTCAAACCCAAACATAACAACATTGTAAGGTTAAATCAATCTGACACATGCAAATTTTACTTCTAGCACAAGCTAAAGCACATTTCCAATAACAAAATTGCAAGAAAAGAAATCTAAAATGTGCTAAATTTCCTTCTAACATAATCACATGCATATTTCCAACAACAACATTGCAAGGTCAAAGAATCTAGCATATTTCCTTCTAGCACAAACAACCAAATTTGCAACCACAACATGGCATTCTGAAACAAATCTAGCACGTGCTAAATTTCCTTTAACTCAAACCCAAACATAACAACATTGTAGGGTTAAATAAATCTAACACATGAAAAATTTACTTCTAGCACAAGCTAAAGTACATTGCCAATAACAACAATGCAGGAAAATAAATCTAACATATGCTAAATTTCCTTCTAACATAGTCACATGCATATTTCCAATAACAACATTGCAAGGTCAAAGAATCTAGCATATTTCCTTATAGCACAAACAACCAGATTGCCAACCACAACATGGCATTCTGAAAAAAATCTAGCGCGTGCTAAATTTCCTTCTAGCTCAAACCCAAACATAAAAACATTGTAGGGTTAAATAAATCTAACACATGCAAAATTTACTTCTCGCACAAGCTAAAGCACATTGACAATAACAACATTGCAAGAAAATAAATCTAACATGTGCTAAATTTCCTTCCAACATAGCCAATGTGACCAACAAATCTAACATGTCTACCACAAATACAAACATGTTTCCAACAACAACATTGTAGAGGATAATAAATCTAACGTGTGATCAATTTTATTCCAACACAAACACAAACATGTTTCAAATTGAAACAAATCTAACACGTGCTATATTTTCTTCTAGCACATAACAACATTGAAGGACAGAAGAAATCTAGTGCATGCTATAGATTTATTTCTATCACAAACACAATGAAATTCAAAGGTGAGGGAAACATAATGTGTGCTATATTTCCTTCTAGCCCCACCATAAGCATGTTTCCAATAACAAAATTATAAGGTGAAAGAAATCTAATGTTTGTAAGATTTCCTTCTAGCATAAAGACAAGCACACAAACCCATTATAAGGTGAAAGAATTCTAGTGCATGCTAGATTTACTTCTAGCAAAAAAACAAGCATGTTGACAACAACAACATTATAGGGCAAAGGAAATCTAACATGTGCTAGATTTCCTTACAGCACAACACAAGGACATTAAAAGATGAAACAAATCTAGGATGTGCTAGATTTCCTTCTAGCACACACATAAGAACATAACAACATTGTAGGGCTAAATAAATCTAACACATGCAAAATTTACTTCTAGCACAAGCTAAAGCACATTTCCAGTGGAAACATTGCAAGAAAAGAAATCTAACATGTGCTAAATTTCCTTCTAACATAGTCACATGCATATTTCCATTAACAACATTGCAAGGTCAAAGAATCTAGTATATTTCCTTCTAGCACAAACAACCAGATTGCTAACCACAACATGGCATTCTGAAACAAATCTAGCGCATGCCAAATTTCTTTCTAGTTCAAACCCAAACACATTGTCAATAAAAATTTTGCAAGTTGAATTCCGACGTGTGCTAAATTTCCTTGTAGCACAAACACAAGCAGATAAAAAACATTGTAAGGAAAAAAATATCTAGCATGTGCTATATTTACTTTTAGCAAAAACTAAAGCTTATTTGTAACAACAACATCATCAAGCAAAAGAAATTTAACACGTGCTAGATTTCATTCTGTCATATATGAAAGTGCATTGCTAATAACAACATTGTAAGATGAAAAAATTATAATGAGTGATATATTTCCTTCTAGAATAAATAAGTGCACATTGTCGATAACACCATTGCAAGGTGAAGGAAATCCAACCCATGCTAAGTTTCCCTATAGCAAAAACATAAGCGCATAACAACATGCAGGGTTAAATAAATCTAGCTTGTGCTAGATTTACTTTTAGGAAAAACACAAGTATATTTTCATAAGCAATATTGTAGGGCAAAAAGAAATCTATTTTGTGCTAGATTTTCTTCTATCATAGACACAAGGCATTCTCAATAGCAACATTGAAAGGTGAAAGAAATCTAACATGTGCTAGATTTACTTTTAGTAGAAAGACAAGCATATTGCCAGAAACAAAGGTGCATGCCAAAAGAAAATGAGAGTTCCCATGTTAGAAACTCCCTTCTCATTCTCGTTTATGTTGCTTTGAAATTAAACATCTCTTCATGTGTTCTTGTGAGCTTTTTGCTTCTTTCATTGGTTGGAATTGAACACAACTGGCAATCAAATTTTCAGCAATCTACACAATTGATGCAACTCCATTTGGGTGACTATTGAATCAGGCATCAACTAATCAGAGTGCAATGGACACATTGATCCCTACACAACTAGGAGCTTTGGTTTTTACATTTATACAACTTTTGGGGATCATTGTAGTCCTGTCCTAGATTTCTTGGCAGGTATTCATTGTGTTTATACCAGTGGGTTCAACTTGTATATGGTATCATTAATATTACATATCATCAACTAGGGAAGTGGCTCGGTTGTCATTAGTTTATAGAGCTCCAATCGTACAAAATTTTGGAGAATCAATCTCTGGAGTAGCCACCATTAGAAGTTTTGACCAGGAGTCTTGGGTCATGGAGAGAAATCTCTAGTTCATTGATATGTATACCAAACCTACTCTCCACAATGTTGGGGCCAATGCATGGATTTGTATTCTCATGGATTTACTATCAAATCTTGCATTTGCATTCTCTATAATATTCCTAATGGAAATTTACAATGATAAGAAAAGCATGCATAGTAAAAAAAAACAAACACACAAAATTTACAACACATTAAAAACCCAAAAATCTCCATAAAATGTGTGATTTGAGCCATTCTGTTAATATAAATGTTGGGTACAAAGGTAAGATGAAAAAACATGCACCTAGGCTTGCCCAACGCAAGCTAACAATGCCCAGGTAATGAGATCGACTATTCTAACATGAAATGTGGTTGTCCCCCGCAATCTCTCCACTAACCTAGTGAAAAATTGCATTGTTGGCTGCAAAAAATGGTTTTTAGGGTCTCCTTTGGTGCTCAGAAAATTCTGGGAAATTAACCTCAGGCTCTCCTCCAATAACCCACAAAAACCCACGAAGGAATCGGCCAAATGTTGACCTCGGAATTTCAGCCCAATTTCCCCCTAGCTCCTATAGTTGTTGGCTGAGTTGGGACCCCTATTTGACCAAGCGAATCTACCCAAAAAATTCTGCCAAATCATTTATGAGCTCCTTGTCAAAAACCCAGAAAGGGCTTGCTTTAGTTTTGATGCTCCAAAATTGACCTCAAAAGGCTTGGCCCTCCTCCACAACCAGATGCTCGGCTTGCACCTCCACCAAAATGCTGGAAAATCACCCATGATTTCCACCAATATAATTTCAAACAACCCTAGCTTCTCAATCCCTTTCACAAGCCAATTATTGGCTTTGCCTCAGAATTTCGGCCCAATTTCCCCCTAGCTCCTCTAATTGTTGGCTGAGTTGGGACCCCTGTTTGACCCCACAAATCTACCCAGAAAATTATGCCAAATTATTTTTGAGATCCTTGTCAAAAACTCAGAAAAACCCAGAAAGGGCTTGCTCGAGTTTTGCCACTCCAAAATTGACCTCAAAATGCTTAGCCCTCCTCCACAAGCAGAAACTGTAACTTGTAGCACATGTTGGGTGTGCTCCTCCAGCAAAATGCTAGAAAATCACCTATGATTTCCCCCAATCTAATTCCAAACAACCCCAGCTCTTCAATCCTTTTCACAAGCCAATTGTTGGCTTTGCCTCATCAACTCCTCCAAGAGCCCTTGTGTACTTTCCCCTTTTTGCATCATTGGAGTGTCTATAAGCTCACCAATCACTGTGCATGTGAGTCTAACACCTTCATGATCTTGCTAGCTTCCCCATAGCTGGCCAATATTATGCTTTGATTCCATTGTAATATTCTTAATGCAAAATTTACAATGATAAGCAAACCAAGCATCGTAAAAAAAACAAACACGCATAATTTACAACACATTAAACACCAAGAAATATCCATTAATTGTGCTGAGCTAAGCCATTTTATTAATATAAATTTTGGGTACAAAGGTAAGATCAGAAAGCATGCACTTGGTATTGCCCAAGGAAACCTAACAATGCCCATGTGATGAAATTGGCTACTCTAACATGCAATGTGGTTGTCCCTAACAATCTCTACATTGACCCAGTGGAAAACTACACTGCTGACTATGAACAATGGTTGTTAGGGTCTCATTCGGTGACCATAAAATTTTGGGAAAGTAACCTCAGGTTCTGCTCCAATAACCTGCAAAAACCCACAAAGGAATTGGCCAAATGTTGACCTCAGACATTTTGGCCCAATTTCCCCCTAGCTCCTCCAGCTCCTGGCTAAGTTGGCACCAAAATGGTAGAAAATCCCCCACAATTTCCTTTCCTGCATCCTATTTGAACCATAAATGTGTGGTATCCTCCTAGCTACCAAAGATGAGTACAATTTTCCTCCCTCGTGTGGCACTCGTGGTCCACCGAAGAAGAGGGTGACTTGGCCCCATGAAAGATTGCGTAGTTCCTGGGCAAGATGATGCAGGCCCCTACTCCAAAAATTTGTACTGTCATGGAAATACCTCCTGCTCTTGTAAATCCTTCTCTTTTTTCTTGGAATTTGGTCAAGGAATGCTTCAACGATAGTATAGCCCCTATCTCTGACACCACTCTCCAACAAGAACTGTGTGGGTCCTTTCCTACATCCCAGCGAAACTTGAAATATGTGCTATCCTTCCAACTACCAAAGATTAGTAGAACTCACCTCCCTAGAGTGGCACTTGTGGTTCGCCAAAAGAAGATGGTGAGATTTCCCTTTGGAAACCTCTGGTGCTAAACATCACCTGTGACTCAGTTGAACAACTTGAGCAACAATGTGTAAAATGAAAAATTATCAAAAGGTACTCAATGTTGCCTTCAACCCTCTATTTATAATTGTTGCTTCGCCTTTCCTTGGGGGTCTCTCATCAAAATATTTTGATGTCCTTTCCACAAAATCAATTATTCCTTGAGGGGTGGGCCCCATATTCCACAAAGGTTGATGTTTTCTATTTCTTCTAAGTCCCATGTACCAAAAATGTCTCAAATGCCCAGATTACAAAATTGTGCTATGCTTGGCACTCCCCTAGTAAACTTCATTAATCTTGTTAAATGAAAAATCAAAATTGGTGATATTACATTCTCTTTGGTGTTCCTCATTCGCTTTCCTGGAGATGTAATTAGAGCAAGCATTGCAAGGTTGACAATAACATATGGTATAAATCTAAACATGATACAAACCTGGGTAACATGATGTCTTTGTTTTGTGGAGACCAAGATTATCTCAATGGAGAGAATAATGCAATATTCACGTATTCCCACCGAGCCACCAGTGATCATGGAGAATTGTAGACCAAATCCAACTGTCAATCTAGAGGAACAATAGATCTATCTGATTTGCAGGTGCATTATGGGCCACATCTTTTGTTTCTCTTGAAAGGCCTTATATGAACTTTCCCTGGAGGTACAAAGGAGGCAGTTGTGGGGAAGACATAAAGTGGCAAATCTACTCTCATTCAATCCATTTTTGGCATTGTGGAACCAAAAAAGGGATTGATGGAGTCAACATATCAACAATAGACATCCATGAGCTAAGATCCAAAATTAAGCATTATTCCCCATGAACCAACAATATTTGGGGCAATATAAGAAATAATTTGGATCCTTAGGAAGACTGCTCGAATGATGAGATTTGGGAGGCTTTGGAGAAGTGCCAATTTGGTGAAATTATACAATAAATTTGATTCCTCAATGCTTGAGAATGGAGGAAACTAGAGTGTGGGTCAATGCCAGCTTGTCTGTTTGTTTTATTATGGCGGAGGTGGGTCCCTTGTCCCACAAACAAGGAAGTCTCATACACCAATTTGGTGTCTGGTTTAGTCATGACCTTAAAATTGGATAATAATAATAATAATAAATTACATGCTTCAAATCACCTATTCATCCAAGTAGAAGTTTTGACCAGGAGTCTTGGTTCATGGATAGAAATCTCAAGTTGATAGATATGTATACTAGACCTAGTCTCCACAATGTTGAGGCCAATGCATGGATTTGTATTCTGATGGATTTACTATCAAATCTTGCTTTTTCATTCTCTATAATATTCATAATGGAAATTTACAATGATAAGCAAAGCATGCATAGTAAAAAAAACAAACACACAAAATTTACAACACATTAAACACAAAAATCTCCATAAACTGTGTGAGTTGAGCCATTCTATTAATATAAATGTTGGGTACAAAGGTAAGATGAAAAAACATGCACCTAGGCTTGCCCAAGGCAAGCTAACAATGCCCAGGTGATGAAATTGACTACTCTAACATGCAATGTGGTTGGCCCCCACAATCTCTCCGCTAACCCAGTTAAAATTTGCATTCTTGGCTGCAAACAATGGTTGTTAGGATCTCCTTTGGTGCTCAGAAAATTCTAGGAAATTAACCTCGGGCTCTCCTCCAATAGCCCACAAAACCCACGAATTAATCGACCAAATGTTGACCTAAGAATTTCAGCCCAATTTCCCCCTATCTCCTCTAGTTGTTGGCTGAGTTGGGACCCCTATTTGACCAAGCGAATCTACCCAAAAAATTCTGCCAAATTATTTATGAGCTCCTTGTCAAAAACCCAGAAAAAAACCAGAAAGGGCTTGCTCTAGTTTTGAAGCTCCAAAATTGACCTCAAAATGCTTGGCCCTCCTGCACAACCAGATGCTCGGCTTGCTCCTCCACCAAAATGCTAGAAAATCACCCATGATTTCTACCAATCTAATTTCAAACAACCCCAGCTCCTCAATCCCTTTCACGAGCCAATTATTGGCTTTGCCTCAGAATTTCGGCCCAATTTCCCCCTAGCTCCTCTAGTTGTTGGATGAGTTGGAACCCCTGTTTGACCCTGCGAATCTACCCAGAAAATTCTGCCAAATTATTTCTGAGATCCTTGTCAAAAACTCAGAAAAACCCAAAAAGGGCTTGCTCTTGTTTTGCCGCTCCAAAATTGATCACAAAATGCTTAGCCTTCACCAAGCAGAAACTATAACATGTAGCAGATGTTGGGCTTGCTCCTCCAGCAAAATGCTAGAAAATCACCCACAATTTCCCCCAATCTAATTCCAAACTACCCCAGCTCCTCAATCCCTTTCAGAAGCCAATTTTTGTCTTTGCCTCATCAACTCCTCCAATATCCCTTGTGTACTTTCCCCTTTTTGCATCATTAGAGTGTCTATAAGCTCACCAATCACTGTGCATGGGAGTCTAACAACTTCATGATCTTGCTAGATTCCCCATAGCTGGCCATGATTATGCTTTGATACCATTGTAATATTCCTAATGGAAATTTGCAATGATAAGCAAACCAAGCATAGTAAAAAAAACAAACACGCGTAATTTACAACACATTAAAAACCAAGAAATATCCATTAATTGTGCTGAGCTGAGCCATTTTATTAATATAAATGTTGGGTACAAAGGTAAGATCAGAAAGCATGCACTTTGTCTTGCCCAAGGAAACCTAACAATGCCCTTGTGATGAAATTGGCTACTCTGACATGAAATGTGGTTGTCCCCAACAATCTCTACATTGACCCAGTGAAAAACTACACTGCTGACTGTGAACAATGGTTGTTAGGGCCTCATTTGGCGCCCATAAAATTTTGGGAAATTAACCTCAGGTTCTGCTCCAATAACCCGCAAAAACCCACAAAATAATTGGCCAAATGTTGACCTCAGACATTTTGGCACAATTTCCCCCTAGCTCCTCCAGCTCCTGGATGAGTTGGCACCAAAATGGTAGAAAATTCCCCACAATTTCCTTTCCTGCGTCCTAGTTGAACCATAAATGTGTGGTATCCTCCTAGCTACCAAAGATGAGTATAATTTTCGTCCCTCGTGTGGCACTCATGGTCCACCGAAGAAGAGGGTGACTTGGCCCCCACGAAAGATTGTGTAGTTCCTGGGCAAGATGATGCAGGCCCCTACTCCAAAAATTCGTACTGTCATGGAAATACCTCCTGCTCTTGTAAACCCTTCTCTTGTTTCTTGGAATTTGGTCAAGGAATGCTTCAACGATAGTATAGCCCCTATCTCCGACACCACTCTCCAAAAAGAACTGTGTGGGTCCTTTCCTACATCCTAGCTAAACTTGAAATATGTGGTATCCTTCCGACTAACAAAGATTAGTAGAACTTGCCTCCCTAGAGTGGCACTTGTGGTTCGCTAAAGAAGAAGGTGAGATTTCCCTTTGGAAACCTCTGGTGCTAAATAGCACCTATGACTCAGTTGAACAACTTGAGCAACAATGTGTAAAATGACAAATTATCAAAAGGTACTCAATGTTGCCTTCAACCCTCTATTTATAGTTGTTGCTTCACCTTTCCTTGGGGGTCCCTCATCAAAATATTTTGATCTCCTTTCCACAAAATCAATTATTCCTTGAGGGATGGCCCCCACATTCCACAAAGGTTGATATTTTCTATTTCTATTAAGTCCCATGTATCAAAAATGTCTCAAATGCCCAGATTACAAAATTGTGCTATGCTTGGCACTCCCCTAGTAAACTTCATTAATCATGTTAAATGAAAAATCAAAATTGGTGATATTACATTCTCTTTGGTGTTCCTCATTCGCTTGCCTCGAGATGTAATTAGACCAAGCATTGCAAGGTTGACAATAACATATGGTCTAAATCTGAACATGATACAAACCTGGGTAACATGATGTCTTTGTTTTGTGGAGACCAAGATTATCTCAATGGAGAGAATAATTCAATATTCATGTATTCCCACCGAGCCACCTGTGGTCATGGAGAATTGTAGACCAAATCCAACTATCGATCTAGAGGAACAATAGATCTATCTGTTTTGCAGGTGAATTATGGGCCACATCTTCTGTTTCTCTTGAAAGGCCTTACATGCACTTTCCCTAGAGGTACAAAGGAGGAAGTTGTGGGGCAGACAGAAAGTGGCAAATCTACTCTCATTCAATCCATTTTTTGCATTGTGGAACCAACTGAGGGATTGATGGAGTCAACATCTCAACAATAGGCCTCCATGAGATAAGATCCAAAATTAAGCATTATTTCCCAAGAACCAACAATTTTTAGGGCAATATAAGAAATAATTTGGATCCTTAGGAAGATTGATTAGATGATGAGATTTGGGACGCTTTGGACAAGTTCCAATTTGGTGAAATTATAAAATAAATTTTATTCCTCGGTGCTTGAGAATGGAGGAAACTAGAGTGTGGGTCAATGCCAGCCTGTCTGTTTGTTTTATTATGGCAGAGGTGGGTCGCTTGTCCCACAAACAAGGAAGTCTCATACACCAATTTGGTGTCTGGTTTAGTCATGACCTTAAAATTGGATAATAATAATAATAAATTACATGATTCAAATCACCAATTCATCTAATAAAATTTTCCAAAACCTTTTATCTTTCTAACACGTAAATAACCATGAAAATTTTAATCCACTGTTACATAAATCCATTAGAAGCAACCCCTCTTCCAGAAATTAACTCTACTATCCATCCATCTATAAAATTCAAATCCACGGGTTTTAATCCATTGCAATTGAAATATCTCAGCAGGAGGTTACAACCTTGGACGTACTTTACAACGTGATATTTTTATCCATCCCCAAAAGAACTTTTGTAAACTCCGTGACACCATAAATGTCTTCTCCAACCCAGCTCTAGAAATTCACCTCTTACTTAGACACAATATTGTTTCAAATGCTATTGCAATTACATTTTTGAATACTATATGGATTTGTTTGTGGTATGGGAGGCAAGCGATGCTTAATCCATAGGTTCAATAAATTGCATATATTCATCCTCAAATCCTGCATGGTCTATCCTCATTCTTCTTGCAAAATGGTGTTGTATTGCCTTAGATGGCAGTGCTTTAATTGCTGGGGACAAAATGATTTATAAAAATGAATCTTTAAAGCCTGTATGTGCTAATATACATCCAATGTTATTGTTGGAAGAATTTATTTCATACCTTATTCACCATGCTATATACCTATGACTTCAACCTTTTTACAAACTCGCATTGCAAGCTCTTTCTACTAGCAGTTTGCAGGATGATACCAAATGCTTGTGGCCATGCATAATAGTTCTATAGTTCTTTCCTATCTTCCTTAGCATACTCACATCAATATCCATATTTATGCACCTTATCAAACAATGGAAATCTGGGATGATGTGTGATAGGAAACTTGTCCATCATTACTCAACACCCAGAAAACATTTTTAGTTTGTAATTCTTCTGAAGGATGCACATCATTGAATAGCATGCGACAACTTGTCAGCCAACTCTCATTTGTACATGCATAAGCAAGCACTATAAAGTATATAGGAGGACCAGCTGATGAATTGATAGATTACCCATGAATATCAAAGGGTAACATTTGATTGTATATTCTCTTCTAGGTTTCCATATTCTAGTGCTAGTGGTGCTTCTCATTACTCATAAGTAAAACAAGAGAGCGAGGGATATTTTTTTTTTGGAATGCCTTAATGCCCTCTCTAGAGAATGACCAATACAGTAAATTTTTGCACAACTCATCAACCTAACCTTCATTGTTTTCATTGAGTTCTCTTATCTCTGTCAAGACTTTTCTAAGAATTTTGTCACCTCATCAATACATGCTGCATGATTTGAAACAGATTGACTATTATTCTTATCATTTGTCTCTAACAAATTACTTTAAATCTTCTCAACATCACGAAATTGTGGATTTTAATTATTTTTCTCTTTATTATTCTGCTCCACAATTGATACGTATACACAACATCTGGCATGATGTCCTTTCTGATGGTTTCCTGCCACATGATGCCCTTCTTCATGTCTCAGTAGACCACCAAATTTTTCAACTTTTGAATTCTTCCTGAGTGGTCTCTTCATTTTCTGTCTATCTAAAAAGAATCAAACCCTCAAGCTCTTTCCCCAAATTACCCTGTATATGTTTATTAATAAACAAAGATGTTGAAAAAGTGTCATCCATTGCATAGTGCACATGTCATCCATCATGTCTGTTATAATTAAACACCACGTCTAGGGATAGAAGGCCCTTGCAATAACTTGCACTCACTGTAACTGTATAGGAGATAGGTGACATCCCATTTAAATATTAGTGGTGGATAGAAATTGCGGAACTGGAAGTAATATCAAGTTATCTATGCTTAATCCATATATAATAAATGACATATATTCATCCTCAAATCCTGCAAAGACTATTCTCATCCTTCTTGCAAAATGGTGTTGTATTGCCGTAGATGGTAGTACTTTAATTGTTGGGGACAAAATGATTTAAAAAAATGAATCTTTAAAGCCTGTATGTGCTGATATACATCCAATTTTGTTGTTGGAGGAATTGATTTCATACCTTATTCACCACACTATATACCTATGACTTCAGCCTTTATACAAACTCGCATTCCAAACTCTTTCTACTAGCAGTTAGCAAGACGAGACCAAATGCTTGTGGCCATGCATAATAGGCACATTGGTTAGCATCTCTAGCCCAGCTTCAGATAAAGTTTTCTTTGACTTCTAAATCCATGTGATATCCAAAATAAATCCATCATGTCACTGCCAATAACTCTTCATTCGATTCTTCCTAATATGCATGTGATCTCCAACATATTAAATATGGGGAAAGGCCTATAACTAAAGCATGCCAAGAGATGTGATTAGTTGATAGATTTACTGCCACAAGGGCAACACCATAAAGGCCACCTCGAATTAATTTCCTCCAGGTGTTATAATTGTGCTTTTGACACATTAAATTCACTGTTGTTCTTGCTTATTTGTTGACGAGAAAGGAACTGCCTCTATAGTTCTTTCCTATCTTCTTTAGAAAACTCACAGCAATATCCATATTTATGCACCTTATCAAACAATGGAAATCCAATATTATTTATTTTGGGAAACTTGTCAACAACGGGATTCGAATGGATTTTCTATCAAATCTTCTGTTTGCATTCTTTTTGGTATTCCTCATTCACTCCCCCAAAGATGTAACATCTTAAAGATAGTAATGAAGGAACAAGGATCATTGTATCACCCTTAGATGAGTCTCTTGGCAATGAAGACAGAGTTTTGGGTATTAGTTGAGCGGCATAAGAGGAAGATACGAAAATATGAGGGGTTGATTCCTCACTCGCATTGAAGAGGGGGCACCGCAAGGGACCTTGGTTACCTCTTTTTTGACAGATCTGTGGGAGAATACTACATTCAGACCTGGTCTTCAGATTTTTTACCTCTCTGTAGAATAAACTTATTGTCACTATCCTCCATTGTTTCTTTATCATTCATCTTTTCTTAAAAGCAAGTCTCATTAGGTGGATAATGGAAGCAGCATTGTAGACATATTACAAACTGTCAATCATCGATTCATTGTTCCTGTGTAATTACAGCCGACGTTATCTCCTGAAGAAACCTTGGAAGCTCATTAGTAGCATCAGTTTACTAACCTTGGAAGTTCATATTGATCCTTACTTTGCTTCCCTTATAGAAGTTTGCATTACGTCAAACATTAAGCACCCTTGGAGCTTTAGTTTATTAATGACTTGAAATATCCTATAGCAGCATTGAGACTTGTTGAAACATTGCTGAAGCAGGTGTTTTAGAACTGCTCCTACGTGGACTTCTACATGATGGAGGATTCTGGAATGATCTAACCATAATGACAATGTTATCACTCTTTTGAATAACCTCATCATAGTGGAATTTGGTATATGTATAGTCTCAATAATGTGATTCCAGTATTGTTGCATTCATTGATCTCAACCTCATCTCCATTGTATACTCTCGACATTCAAGTCTATATGAAATGATCTCGGCACACCAATATTGATTCAATTCTCAGCTTTATGACACTTTATTCTTGTCAAGTTATTCAATCTTTGATATGACACAATCATAGTATATCATATCTTTGTTTCAGCTGCTTAAGGGATGGCTCAGTTATACTTCTATCATCTATACTCTGGGAATAAGCTTCTTGCTGAGGAGAGATGGAAGTACTGAGCATTGAATGATGACAAATTCAACCTTGGCACAGTTGTATCCTCTCATGATGGCTCAATGATAGTTTGTCTATCCCTCAGAGAGATGCTCTTGCACATGTTGTTGGAATCTATAGTTATCATCCTGCTTCTCGGCATAGTCATTTGACACTATGACTTATATATGTGATTTCTGGGTACTATGGTCTTATTTCTTGATGCGGGATCCTTAGAAAGACGATTTATGATTCCCGATACTATAAGTGCATCAGTGGCATCTACTCTAGAACAGTATGACTCAGATGTGATCTTATGTAATTTCAACAGTGCCATCTATTCTAGAACAGTATGATTCAGCTATCATCCTCCCAATGTGCGGGAGTGGCATATATATGATGAATGCTGTAACCAAGAATTTGATAAGCAACCATGTTTATGTAACCTGAATATATATATATATATATATATATATTGCAGTGATTGGCAGAAAGTGAAAAATAGTATTGGCAAACATTGCAGTAATGGGATTGTATATGTATTTATAAGGTTGTGTGATATCTTAAGCATAGTAATAGCAGAACATCATAGATATCAGTGTTGATGTGGCATGGCAGCATCATTAGAGAAGCTTTGAATCTAAGCAGGAAGCTATATTCGTGTATCTTGTATTGTTACTCCATTAGCAAAACAATAGTATGGTTGACATTTCAGTTGAGCGATCTGTACTTTCCATCAGCACATCAAGCATGGGAGATCTTGAATGACAGAAGCATTAACATTGGTTCTTGTTCACAATTGAAGTTGTGAACAAGATGTGTAAGTTCTAAGTCAGTCTAATGTATTTAAAGGCAGATATATTCCAGCACTATGTTTTTGGCATCTTGCACCAAGGAATTTTAATGAAGTACAGAAGTAACTGGTCTATTAGCAAGGAAAATTTACCATCTCATAGAGTCTCTGGAGAAATTTAACATAAAGCAATTTCTTAGTACTTACGACATGGCTTCATTAGCTTCTGATCTCTCTGGACTGTCCTAAACTATCACCATTATGACAAAGAAATAGGATTTCTGTCATTCCTGAGCAGGTCAGTAAAGGTTCTGGTAAATTTCCCATCATTGTAAACTACAGCATTCTTCTTAGGGTTTATGCTGAAGCTTGCCAGGTGGATAAGGTTAATGCACTGTTTAAGGATGTTGAAACAAATGAGATTGGGATATGTTTAAGGAGGACTGTTTGGAGGCACCTTAAGACTTTGGATGCCCTTCTACATCAGGCCACAATTCAGAGAAGCATTTTTGTGTTTCTTACTTCATTTTGGGCCACGGTAAGGGTTTCTACTACTGCATGTTGCAGACACTTATGAAAAGGTTGAATGGGCTTGTTAGCATCCATCATCTCAGCTTCATTTATGGAGGTTAGGCCGCACTAAATTCAGTGGGTGCAACCCTTGTATCGATGTTGCTGGACTGTAGTCTCAAACCCTAGGTTGTAGACATTGTTCATAAGAATTTTGACTGTCCTAAGCTCATTCCATTCAGCATATAAGGCTGCATCATATGATCAAGGACCAAGTTCCTTGTGCACATTATTCTGCCACCACTTCAGCTTCTCCTGATCTCTGGTTATCGTTTGTCTGCTAATATTTGAGGACTGCTCTGTATACTTGATTCGGTTGCCTAATTGGCATTTGGATGGTAACTCAAAACATCATTCATGGCCATTCAATCCTATGTTTTCTTGTACTATACATGTTAATCCTAAATTTAACAAAAAGGTTCTCACAAAATCCTGTGGAAACTTCGACACAATGAAGGAGAACGTTAGATGTCTGCCAAGTGGATAAGGTTAATGCAATGTTTAAGGATGTTGAAACAAATGAGATTGGGACAAATGTTTATACTTTTTTCAGCATGAAAAATATGACCGGTTTATATTATGTACCAGATCATTGTCTATATTCAACCCCGAAAAAATGATTACATTCATATGTTACTATTTGAGAGATCAAACCTCCATCTTTTCTACGTAAACTGTATAACAGTAGGCCCATATCAAAAACTGTGCATACATTTGAAAACAAAGTTTTTTGTCCCCAGCAAAACATGAAAACAGAGATAAAAAAACATTTATCCCTCCCTATTACATTGTTCAATCCCTCTCATGATCGTGATGCCAAAACATAAACAGTGATTGAAGAGCACTACTAATGTCCAGTGCAATTATTACCCGGTTTTATCCCAGCAGAAGCCATACGAATATCATCCTCATGCTGCTATAGGGTTCATTTCTTACATACCAGACATCATAATGATCTCCTCATACACATAGCTTATGCCGTCACTCATCTTCTTATATATATATATAATCGATTTAGCTTTGGACAGTGATATTCATAGCTAAATTTAAACTTACTGCGTCGGGCTCCAGCAATTCTTCAACAACTGCAATTGGCAAGAAAACATCCATGACACAGAGTTTTTGTACTATTTATATCTATTGACAGCTTCTTGACTAAAAGGTTTCATTGTTCTACCATATTTAGTAACTCGTAGGAAATTTCTATAAAATTCAAATATGTTGAACTTCCTATTAGTAAAACTTTGTAACATTAATGCCATACTATGCAAACTCAAGCAAGATGAAAATACAATAAGCATTTTATCTACAATAATCCAGAATGACAGAAGAAATTCGAATCAGAAATATAAGCCAGAGTATCTCATCCAGGTTTTCTAGTCATCTTGAAATGTTGATCGGTGAAGCCAATAGAAACGTCGTCTTTCTGTCCCTTGTCCTTGACATAAATCTCAAAATAATAAAGAAGCTTCGGGACCAGAGTAGGGCAATTTCCCTGTATTGCTCCGACATCATAGCCACGGTTATACTATGCATAGAACTTATCAGTTGATATGACCAAGAAATGGTAATTGGTGCTGATATTCAGGTATGTGGGAGCTTGTTCCTCCTCCACTGGATCCTCGGCACCCCTCCTCCAAGCCAGTCAGTCCAGGCTTATCATGTTGAAGCTCTCACTCACTCCTTCATTGTTCAAAATCCTCGTAAACTTCTTCCAACAAAATACTCATAAAAACATGAAAAAAGCAGTCCCTACTATTGCACTGCAACTTTAAATTCTACAAAGTTTCTCCAATTTTGTGGAACCCTAATAGTAGATTTTCTTTATCAAACCTAACAACTGAAATTCCTTATCAAACCCTGAGTGTCAAAATTCTTCTAAAACCCTAAAAACTATAATTCGGGCCCCGTGTTATATCCCTTTCCCCAAATTATGACAACAACGTAACGGAGGTCAATGTAGGGAAGGTGATGCATGTCAAACAAAGACTTTGAATCCATTAATGTATTTTTTTTGTGAAGATTAGTTGTGAATATTAGCCCTTCCAGCTCCTCTCTTTTGCATCCCACTTCCTTCATTGGACCCCAACTCCCCTTATTGGTCCAATCCATGCCTAAAGAACCCTAGCTCCCCTCATCATTACAATCCATGCCCCAATACCCCTCACTCGTAAACCATGATTTTACCCTCAACCCAATTGACGAGATGAAGCTCAACTCCCTTAATCTATCAGGCTTGGCAAAAGCTTTAAAAGAGAGACATGTTTTCTTTTCCTAAGTACCAAGTAAAATAGTTGAACTAGGCATACCTCAAAACGTGTCAAGTTGGTCTAAAATATGACTCTTAACAATTTAATATTTGGCCACTAGGGGTATAATCCCAACCTTTGAAGGATTCATCAAAATTGCACAAAGAGGGAAAAAGAGGAGGTCAGAAGCAAACCTTCAACTCCTCGATGAATTAAGGGGTATGTTGGTAAATTCAAGATGCATAAGGAAGATAACGAATTGTTTCCTTACTTCCAGCATCACCCCAAAATCAAAATCCTCTCATCGAATATCACAGTCCTCAACTATAGAGCCAATCGACAACTCCTAAAAGAAAACTGGAAATCTAAAAACTTTGTCGTCATGCTGATCCAAGAGACTAAATCCTATAGTGAGGTCCATTCAAATATAATAAGTAAATGGGATAGAGATTTTTATGTGATCATGATAAATGCTCAGGGAAATTTAAGGGGCCTTGCCATCATCTAGAACACTCGAGAGATTCAAATCTTAAATATCTTTTCTGCATTTCACATTCTCTCAATCCAATCTAGAATAATTGGTTAAGCATATACATGTTTTCCTTATAACATATATCACCCAACCTCTCCAAGATACAAGACTATTTTCCTTGATTCCATTACTCAGATGCATAAGCTCCTTGCTCTTGCCCCTTGGATCCTTGGTGGTGACTTCAATTTTATAAAATCATTGGATAAGAAGTGTGGCAGCATCAGAAGGCTTGAAGCATTCTCAACTCTTTTCAAATACATAGTGACAGAACTACACCTAATAAATCTTGCCACTACCAATCATACCTTTACCCGCAAGAATAGAAGAGGAGGGGCTTAGCAATTGGCATCCAAATTGGATAGCTTCCTAGTCTTTGAATCTATCATTATGTTGAGAGACACTCTCTAGCCTAGTATGGAAGAGAGTTGTAATGGCATGTCTTATTGTAACATACCCCCTTATCTTGCCAAAGGTGGTTACTATGTTACCCTAACAATGTACAATCCAAACATGAGGCATACCTCAAAACTCTATTGCTTAAAGGATATTGACAATCAATATGAGGTTGGTTTCATTTTACTTTTATGTGGATTAGATTCAAATTAACTCTACGTCCAGTCACAACATTTTACTTGAGAAATTACATAGTTATTTTCCCTTGGATAGTGGGTGGATAGTCGGTTCTTTAAATAAGAACTAAAATTCCATACCTAGATTATATAAAAATCTAGAACAAATACATTTAAAGGCATACTCACATATTATGCTAGTCCAAATTGATACAATAGAAAAATACACTTTAAAAAACACCCATCAAATTTGAGATTATGTTGCCTTCTCTGTAGGTTTGTTCAGATCTATGCTCATATTACCTATAGGGAGGTTACTCGCATCACTTCGAACTTTTGTAGATCGACCCTTGAGAAGAAGATATTGAATATAGCCCTGAAAAGCATCCACCTCAACTGACAGGCGAGAGAAATTAAATTGAAGGGCCTAGAGCTTGTTGTAAACCAGGGCCAAGAAAGTTCCTTATTGGCACAAACCCATACGAAGTATATAGTACATTGTTTCCATTTATTTCATTAACTATTTTAGATGTAATGCCTCAGATTACTAATTATATTGAACAACTGTACCTCTATGTTAATTATGACACCGAACATTTCCTTAACTTTGTGAAAATTCCAGAAAGGCAGGTGGGTTCATGTATTTCCCCACATTAGCTTTTGCGGGATTCCTTAAAATATTATAGCCATCTATATTAAAAGTATGTTAATTTTAGTTAATCATTGTATGTTCTATTCTTAGATTAGTTTACTTCAGTCTTTCTTCTTATTAGCCCGATTCAATTTCATATTATCAATCACATAATCATCGAAAGTAAATGCTGATAGAACATTAAATAAATTGACAAAAGACAAGCCAATAGAAGAGACAAGAATTTGTAATTCTTTTTATTCAAGAGGGAGAGAGAGAAATGTATTTTACAGCAGTCAACAGGATGCCCTAGCCAGCAAAGACTTTGTTGGTCAAACCAACCCCTCAACCTCCAATCAGGTTCAGTCAGACACTTACAAATTTAGCCTTCATTCAGATACACCCCAAAATCATCTAACAAAATAGTCAACGCGGAAGTCAAAATTCTGCGGTAAAACTATTCAACGCTACAATTAATGTCATGGTCAAAGGTCAATGTTTGACCTTGATTTCTGTGCCTTCAAATGCATCCTTCAAAGATCATATTTTATGAGCTAAAAACATAGTCACACGATGTGGGTTGACCCAAATTCAACGCTAGTCAACTCTATCAAGATTTTCCCTAAACCAATCTGAAATCTTCAGCTTCCTGTTTTCACACGAGTGGAGAAGAGAGAAGCCTCTAAGGCTGTACGAACCAATCAAATAAGAGAGAGATGTGTGAGATGAGTGAATGATGAAATGAGCATCATGTCTCTCTTTTTATATCCATGACTATGGGTGCGTGACACATATTTTGGGGCTTGTGAGCCTACATTACAATTCTGACCGACCTTGACAATTTGCACGTGTGGAAAATAAATTCAAATTACAAGTTCTTCTCATCCAAACTAGATGATATTTAGATCAATCTTGCACCTCTCAAAAAGAGAAATCCAACAAAAATATCATCTCCATCATTTGAGCAGTGCAACATGGAGTTTGGCCCTAGTTTCCAAATTTAACATTCCCTCTCAGCTAGGGAGAACTCCATTTGTTGACCTGTGCAATCTTGTCATCCCGCACCATAATGTACTATCATCATCATCATGTAATCCTGTGCCATCCTGATGTCTCTGCTTTGCTGGCTCTGCTCTGCTATAGAAGAATAATAAGAAAATGTCATCGAGAGTGAGTCACAAAGACTTTTCCACTCTCCACTGACCCAAAGTCAGTTTAGAGGTAAAAACCTCATCCAAACAAACTGACCTGGAGCCAGTTTAGAGGTGAGAACCTCATCATACTTTATCTCATATCAAGTTGTTGGACACATCCCATCCTAGACATACAGAGTATGGCAATACCCGATGCATCCATCAGTAATGCTATTGGTCTCTATCCTCATTTCCCAACTCATTGGCCAAATGAGAGGTACTTCACATGAGTCTCGAACTACATGGGCAAGATGCATGCGGAGCATAGATCAGAGAGAGGGTGAACCTGAGGGTAGCATCTTCATCGAAGGTGACATCATGGCATATCTCCACCTCTCTTTGACTAGGTACATAGATTCTATATTCCTTCGAGGTTTCACTATAGCCCACAAACATTCCCTTCTTCCCATAATCATCCAACTTGCTTCTCTTTTCTTACGGCACATGAAAATAAATAGAACTTCCAAAAAATCTAAAATGAGAGACATTGGGCTTCTTACCAGAGAATACTTCTTCAAGAGTTTTGGAGTCCAATGCAGAATGTGGGCATCTATTTTGAACATACACAGCGGTGTTGGCAGCTTCTCCCCATAGGAACTTTGGAAGACCTTGGTCATAAAGCATGGCATGGGCAACTTACAAAATGGTTTTATTCTTCCTTTCAGCAACACCATTTTGTTTGGAAGCATACATAGTAGTGGTCTCCCTCTTAATTCCAGCCTCCCTGCAATAGTCATTGAATTCATTCGAATCATAGTCAGTTCCATTATCGGTCCTCAAAATTTTGATCTTCCTCCCTGTCGGATTTTCAACCAAGGCCTTGAAGGTACGAAACCACTTAAATGCTTCATCTTTCTTTTTCAAAAAATATATCCAAGTCTTGTGGGAGAAGTCATCTATAATGTGATATAATATAAGCATCCTCCCAAGGATATTATGGGCAACATACCAGATAGATCAGGATGTATCGATTGCAAAATATCAGATGTCTTCATGACACTTGAGGGGAATGGTCCCCTTGTATGGTTTCCTTCGACACAACCTTGACATACACCTTCATGATCATCTTTGAATTCAGGCATTCCTGTCACCATCGTCCTTGCTTCGGGAAGGGCGTTGTAAAGAAGGTGTGAAAATCTTCGGTGCCATAGCTAGGATTGAAGAGTTGTGTCACATGTCATGGCCCCCAATAGACTTCCTCCAACTTGATCAACCCTAAAACCAAGAGTGAACTCTTCTTTGAAGTTCCTCTTCCAAATGCGTACCTTTCCATCAATGAATTCCACCTTTAATCCTTTGTCTTTCATTGGCAAGATGGACACTAGATTCTTCTTCAAGTTCAGTACGTACAAGACATCTTTCAAATGGAGGACTTGACCTTGATTTAGATGAAGAGTCATAGTCCCTGTCCCTTTCACGAGATAGGTGGCATTGTCTCCAAGGATAATCTCCAAATTTACGCTATAGAGTATCTACAATTGAAAACCATTCACGACCAGATGACATCAGTTAAAAAAACCCCTAATCTAACATGTTTCATGAAATCACTTTTTAGGGCTGGAACTGGTGATTAACTTAGGGATTGCATAGTTCCAGAGGTTGAGGTCTGGGATTGAGGCTTGAGACTATGCAATGTGTAGTTCAAGATGGCCAGTGTGAAAGGATTGTGTAGTAGAGGGGCTTAAGAGCTCAAGATCGAGGCTTGAGGTTGCCCAATGTAAAGTTGTCGAAGGACAGACTCAAGGAACTCTGCAGTTGAGGGATTTAGGAGGTCAAGCTTGAGGCTTGAGGCTTGAGGTTTCCCAATGCATATTTTTGAGAGGCCTAGCTAAGTGACTGTACATATGAGGAGCTCAAGAGCTCAATGTTGAGGCTTGAGGCCTGAAGTTGCCCAATGTGCAATTATGGAAGGAGAACAAGATGGGAGATTGCATAGTTGAGGGCTTCAAGGGCTCAGGATTGAGGCTTGAAGTTTCCCAATGCACAATTCTGGAGGGAGGAAAATCTAATGGATTACGCAATTGCATAGCTCAAGGTGTTAGGTTGGAAGCTTGATGCTTGGAACTGCGCAATGTGCATTTAAGGTTGACTGGGAGGCAGAAATTACACATTTCTGGAGCTCAAGGGTCAAATTTGGGCACTGTGACTACACAGTGCACAATTTCAAGAGGTAAGGTCAAGGCTTGAGGGCTGAGACTGCGCAATGCGCAGTTTAGGAAGGTTGAGTGAGGTCAAGTTGATTAGGAATGAAATTTTTTGGATGAGACTAAGTGTGGAATCAGTGATACCAAAGTGAACAAGGAAAAACTTGGGTATGATCACACACTTAGAACAATTGAAGACACAACATTGATCACTTATAATACATGAACAACATTCTTCCCTCAATGTGACGACATTGCAGTGACTTTCCCCAAGTGCGACACTAAAGATATGCTTTGCAACGACAATGATGACGCTTTTGCAATAGTGCATAAAAATTTGGGAATGAGTGTAAAGCGTGTCTGCATGACTAGGGGAATTCATCAACACCAAAGTTACCCTTTGAAACAAGCCAAAAATTCACTTTACATGAAAAGTGACACTTCCCATGCCAAAATACGACATTTTCTATATAAAGAGAAAAGTGCGAATGACACTTGCGATATGCGAACGACGATGAAAGGAACACATGCCAGAGCGAATATAACATGAAAACGAAACTAATTAAAGTGAAAGCAAGTAAAAGTGACAGTCAAGAACATGAAAGTGACGCATGTGAAACTGAAAGTGCACAAAAGTGATTGTTTCAAAAACTCACTGACATAGAAGTACAAACGCAACCAGACACGATAAATTTTCAATAACGATGCGCACCGACTGCATATCTCTTATTTTAGTATTTATAGAAGTAAGTTTAGTAATGAGGCATTTATTCTTTTACCTCTCCCAAATATTTACCTTAACCTTCAGCCCTTTAAGTACCAGTCCCATCCAAGTCATGGGAGTATACAATATTCGGTCCCTTATGGCCTCCCGGTGTTTAGTGACCAGTTTCCGAAAATTTTGGATCTTCAAGAAAAATTCGGTTGAATTTGAAAGGAAAACCATGGGGAAACTTGACCTCACACCAGCTAAGAATAATGGGGCAATGTTCTAATATTGCAATATTTGGCACCCTCGAGTGTACCTTCCCCAGGCTTTCCAATAATTGCTCATGTAAAATAAATCTATCAAGCCTCTTCCCAATGTATGCATCACCGGTCCTTCCGTTGTACCATGCCAGGCATAACTTGTGGGGTTGTATATCCCGCAAATTATTCTCCATGAAAAAGGTTTGTAAGATATGTAGATATAGGTTCCATCTTGCATCACTTCCCCCAATGTTCCTTTTAGGAAAGGGTGGCATTAAAATCCCATGCAGTAACAAGATAGCCTATTTTGAGTATAACATTGTCTTCCATTCTCTTCCAAAAAACATTTTGATCTAAGTAAGGTGCATATAAATTTCTAAACTGTATATGCTCCTTGTAACCCCGAATGTGGCCAAATAGTAGTATTCCACCAAAGTAATAATATGCATGGAAACTAGCCAACATAGGATTCCACATAGCCACCATGCCCCCGGATAGACCCCAAGAATCCACCCCCACCATGTCCCACCTTGGATACATATTTCAAAAATAGGTATACACCTTATCAGAAGAAGTCATGGTCTCCTGGCACAAGACCATAAATGTATTGCACAATTTAAGAAAAATCCTAATAGAGAGATATTTATAGTGGTCTACTAGGCCACAGATATTGAATGAAATGCAATTCATCACGAGCCACCTTTCTCGGGGGACAGTGCTTTAGGTACCAGGTTGAATGTGGTAGAAATTGGAACCTCATACATTCCAGGGTTCCCTAATGGTGTAATGTCTTGAATAGGTTTATTTCCCCCCCCGACGGCCCCCCTTGCGGCACGTCATGACATTCAATCTTGAGGTAGGGCTAATCCAGAAAGGAGGCGTGCTCTCATCACATTATTTGGCTGAAATCTCAAATAAATCCAGCGAGGGGTTCTGTAATAGAAACTCAATGTCACCATCAAACGAGTTGTGGGGCGAAGTGGCATGGGCAAGATCCAATGGAGACTTTACCCCAAGCCGTGATCGCCCAGAGGTGACCAGAGGGGGAGATTCTAAGGAGGAGAACGATCTAATGTCCCCGATTGGGTCATCCAAGAGAGGGAAAATAGTATGGGACGGGATTATAGGAGCAGTTGATTCATGAGGGGTGTGTGGTGCACGAGCATCAGATGATGGATGAGGTTGTCCAATCAGATGCGTGAGGTTACCAATGTACACTGATTGACAGATAGGGGGAAGGGGAATGGTCGAAACCTTCAGGTTATCTGGCACCAATGACAAGGGGGATAATGTAGAATCTAGAAACATATAAAGGAAATGAGTAGGAAGGGGGGTTGTGTGATAATGTTCGATCCCTGATTTTTCGGCCATCGTAGGTGGTGATGTGTTCTGAGTAGTAGTCTTTGTTGTCGAAACATCACTAGTCTTGTATGATTCCCTCTCGAAGTGACGCCTCCGACAGTTTCGAACCAGGTGGCCTGTGTCGTGATATAGTAGGCACCGGAAGAGGATGATCCAATAGTCAATCCATTGTTGGTGAATTACACAGTCCCACGACAAATCAATCTGAGCAGGAAGGCCACCAACAAACCCCAGCTCAACTAGAATCTATGCAACCCATTTATCAGACATTCCAAGTCCCCTAGGATCCATGTATACGAATCTGCCAATGGAATCCCCAATGGAAAAAAGGACCTTAAGAGTCCATAATTCCAGCGACAACCCCGAGAGTTTAACACATACTAGATGATTGTGTGGAACCTCAAACGTTGGATTAAAACCAATATACCAGGTATGTAATGATAGGAAGCATCTACCATGTACCCATGGTATTTTCATAATCCATGCAGCATCCTCCATAGTCAAGAAGTGAAAACTATACCAGTCGTTCAATAATCGGCACACCTTAGGTGAATATCCTAGAATGTGACACCACTCATTGTTTACCCAATTCTGTATATCCCTGTCGCGCTCCCAGTCGAAGTGCCATCGCCCGATCAACGTCCTCATACGAAGCCTTGCCACCCTATCCCACATGAAATCATAGCCAAAGCTCAACAATTTTGTCACAGTGGAAGGATGATGAGGTTTATCTCGAGTGCTCGTGTGATGTGCAACTGGTATCTAGTCTTGACAGCCATGTTTTGTGCGAGGGTTGTATCGTGAAGGAGATCCCAGGGTCCTTGACCCCCAACATCTCACATGTGTTCCAACTATCCCCTCCTTTCTGGTATCCACTGCCGATTGAAAGGCCTCTAGCATAGCCTCATGTCCAGTGATGTCCGCATCCAACGATGCCAGGTATTCATTGAGATGTGCCATAAATGTATGTGGCTAGATCCAACGCAAATTGGAGAAGGATGGAGGAATGACGATGCTCAACGTTAATGAAAATATGTGAAGATAGGGAAAAGAACATTCGCTAACGCTCAGCCTTTATCAAATCCTGCAGAAAGGGGCAACTTCAAGGTGCCCGCAACATTAGGGTTAGTAAAAGAGTGCAAAGATTTATCTTCGACCTGCCCCAAGTTGAGCGCCCATAAGTATCGCCCACGGGAAGTTAATATAAAACAATTATAGTAATTGTGAAGATCCGTGCTTGTCAGCTTACTGGTCTTTCTACGATATTGTAAACATATGTCTATCACACACTACTTTCTCCGGCTAGAAAACCTTATGGTTTTCGGAACTATGAATTTGGCACTATCTTGACTTAGACCTATTTACACTCCTTTTATTTTATTTTCTGTTTTTGTGTTGTGTAACTGGTCTGAGAGTTTTTTCCGACCTATGTGACACACAGGGGGTCGGGGATGGGAACAACTTTTGATATGTTTCTCATCCACTGTTTCTTTTGTATTTTCTATTTTACATGGGTGTACATATTTCTCTGACTTATGCTGATGCCTGATGTGCGCTGCTTCTACATATTATTCACGACACATGATTGCACTTGGTTGGTGGAATACCTTTCTATTTATGATGTGTGTTGCTTTCAGTGGTGGATTTAGTAATATGTTTAAATGCTACGACATATGCACTGACACATTATATAAGCCAAATTTTTTTCACACTGAAAATAATATTTATTATTATTATATTATAATAATACCAAATAACATTGGCATAATAATTTCTTCGTCATTAAAATATAGAATACAAGTTGAAAGAAATAATAAATTTTCCCTTCCATAACAAAATGTTAAAAAACATTTACAATTTAAAAAAAGTAAAAGCAATAATAAATTTTCCCACCCATAACAAAATGTAAAAATACACTTATGATTTAAAACAACTAAAAGCAATAATAAAAATGTAAAAAAACATTTACAATTTAGAACAAATAAAAGCAATAATAAATTTTCCCTCCTCTAACCAAATGTTAAAAAACATTTCCAATTTAAAACAATCAATAAAACCAACCAATGAAACCAATAGTGACCTTTTCCCATCAAATGTTAAAAGGCCATCTATAAAACCAAAACTTCTACCAAAACTGAGTTCAAATCAGGCTTTTCTCATCCAACTGAAACACTTTGCGTCCAAAGAGACCATCACTGATACTGAAAAAATCACTAATACTGAAAATGACTTGTGTATAATATATATAGTCTGAAGCATTTAAATAGTTGCAAGCACAAAGCAAAGAGAGCTCTAGATATTCAAGTTACATTCACGTTGCATAAATTCTAAATCTTCGTATGCCCATGCTATCGATTTTGAACAGCCCTTCGGCTTTCCAGTTCTTCTGGTGTGGGCGAATTGACTTTTCAATGAATCGACGACAAGAGCTTTGTAGGAATTTTCAACAGGGCAGGTACGGTAATGTAGTTCCAAATTTGAATTCTCTCTCAAATCACTAGATGGGATTCGAACTCTTGATCTCTATTTTGTAATTGCACTTGATTGACTATCGTATACAACCCTCTTCATCAAGATGCTTGTCTTTTGGGTCACCGTTAGTCCTCTTTGAAACTTTTATAATGGTCAATATACAGTTTGATCGACACTTCAAGTTGTTATAGAGTTTTTTGTTTTTTTTTTTGGTACATGAGGTTTTAGGGTGTTGGCTAACGGAAAATTGGCAATGGACACTCTAATTGAGGTGGGAAACCTGCATGCTTCTCTGTCCTAAATGCAAAATTAAACTTTGTTAAACCCCCACAAGGAAACTCTTTCAATTGAAACTGCCCTGATTCTCTGTCAAAGAACAGAGAGATTATTGTGTTTGCAGGTTTTCTGAGTTAATCATGTTGTAGTTATGCCTATGCATTTTTTTGAACTTCAGCTTGCGCAGAATGTGATGTCATGATAGTCCAGAACTTGGGAGTAGCGGTGGTCACCGTATCTCAAAACTATTTGATTTGGCAACCCTTTTCCATAATACAAAAGTGGGCAAAGTTAGTTGGAGGTTTAGCTCCAATGGCGTTACTAAGATAGAAATATTCATCCAAAACATCACTAATGGAGTTCAAGGACTTGTGTTTTTATAATTCCAAATGCAGATTTGACCATTGAATTTAAAGAAGTTGAATCATTGTTAAGGATTTAATGATTGGATTGAAATTGGGGCTTCATGTCTACACAGAGAAGCTTGCAATTTCCACAAACCATGGGCCACACATAACCACTTTTAGCCAGTGCTCGTAGGCATTGGACTCAATCAAGGATGAAGAAACCTTTTGTAGCTAGATGAATGGCCTTAGATTTAAAGAGAAAGGGACTACGTGACGATTCATTCCAGGCCTATAGCTATGCCAACAAAGGCCACAATGCATTAAATTTGCAAATCATGTCATGGGCCTTGAAATGTTCAATATTTTGCATAAGCCATTCGACCTCCAAAGCCACATTAGGGACTAAAGTTGCATTTTCCACATAGGCAGTTGTGGAAGTGGGTGAGGATGGGGTCCATGGTGCAACACTAGAAGCAAAGTTGCTAATGTCAAATTTAAGCATAAAGTCTTTAAAATAAGTGTTGGTATTTCTTTGCCCAATTGGCATAGGCTTTGAAAGGCCATTAGGAGTGGGTTCACCTTGTGTTTACTATTCAAGTGCATTTATAGAAGCCTTGGTGACGATAAAATAAACCCTGGTTACATGTGATGTCTTCTTGTGGGTAGATGTAGGGGTTTGGGATTGAACATTATTAGAGGAGACTCTTGCTAGTACAAGAAAGAGAGGAGGACGTTTCCAAGTCTTAATTCCCATTGATTCTGTACAAGTCAAGAGAATAAGGAAGGGAGATGAGCAACAACCCTAATTCTCAAGTCTCTACATGATGAGAAAAATCAGGTTCATTTATTTTTTGTTAAGCTCTTAGAAAATAAACACACACATACACACACACACACGTCAACATGTTTTTTGAACAACATATTAAATTATAACATTTTTTTAGGAAGTTCTAAAAAAATCTGCTTAATTCTCTTTGCTGAACATAAGAGGGATTTTATCATATTATTTTGCACCAGCAATATTTTTTTCCAAATTCACTGAATTTGAATGAAAACCACACAACTTAGTTCCAAACATTGGAGGGAGTGGGTAATCTAAGAAATGACCAAAAAGGTTGATAAAAATCTACAAAAAAGCATAATCACCAAGAAAAGCTACCCTCTAGTGTAGAGGGCAAGATAACAAAACAAAGAATCATAGTAGATGACCTTCCAAATAGGTTTGGAAAAGCGACAACCCCTACTAATATGCTTCAAATATTTATTTTTCCCACAGTGCACATAACATCCATCAATAAAAGTTAAAGCATGTTTTGATTAATGTATTTTTGCATGGAAAAACATGCAAGGGAATGAACCAACTTGTAATCCTAAGCTCAATGGCCCAAGGATCCCTACAAAGACTGTCCACTCGTTTTATCTTCTGTCTACTGAATCATTTATGATCCATGTTTGATTTGCCGTATGAACAATTGATGACCTTTTTCTAGTCCAACCATACATATGAACAGTTTTGAAGAATCCTTCTCTTTCAATCCAGAGAGGGCTGAAATGGAAGGGGATTGGGCCCAGGTCTTCATCAGCTTCCACAAGTAGTTGAATGGGCTTGTGATCCGAGGTGAGTTTGGGGAGGATTTTAGTGGAGATTAACAATTTTTCCATCAGCATAGTGCCTTCGACTATGAATCTGTCCAGTCAGGCAGAAATGTGGTCATCCCCTGATCTGTTGTTGGTCCAGGTATAGAGGCCTCTCACCGGGTTAAAATCGAGGAGATCCCACTGCTGCATTAGCTCTTCCACCATCAACAACATTTGATCTCTATTTTTGTTACCTCCCCTCTTTTCTCTTGGTTTCAAGACTATGTTTAGATCTCCGACCAGAATGATATTACTAGGGGAGTGAAGCTCTAGGAAGGCAAAGAGAGAGTTCCAAAACTCTCTTCTTTCAGCATGGAGTACAGGGACATAAATATTGAATAAGGTTAAGGTCAACTTACTTGTGAGATGATTTAGCTCTGTGAAGATCCAATTCTGGTCTCATAGGTGTTGAGCAGTTGGAAGTGTTCGTCAGAACATAGAGTAGCTAATCTGCCTAAGGATCCCCTCGAGCTTACTGCTTTGCCTGCATTTTTCTTCCACTTTGACTTGCTGATTTCAAGAAGGGCAGGCCCTTCGATTTTAGTCTCTTGGAGCATGAGGATGTCTGAGGGGGTCTATTTTCGATAGATAATTGATGGCTTTGATTTTTGGGTGGTTCCCCAAGCCTCTGTTGTTCCAAGGGACTAGACGCATTATTTACCGAGGGAGGGGTTGGAGAGTCCTCCCTTGAGAGGCCTTGCTATGGTGTTTCTCCCGATGGACATTTCTATTGTGGGTTGGCTTCCTTGTGTTTTTAGCCTTTCTGCCTCCTCTTCCCTGACTTCTTTATATGATTTCCTTTTGGCTCTTTTTGAAGGTCTCTCAAAGGTCTCATCCTGTGAGGAGTAGGAGTTCTCTGCAAGATTTTTCTTTGATATTTCGGCATATGAAGGGTTGGAGGGGCTGCCTTGGGAGGCTCCAAGTGGGTTTGTTTCTTCGCCATCTTTATTGAAGGAAGGGGCCGCGTTCTGTTCCATGCTTTCAGGGGCTATTTCTGGAGGGTCTACAGGAGTGCTTTACTTGTTGTTGGGGATTGGGGCCTCATTCGAGATGGGAATATAACTCCTCTCTTCATTTCCCTGAATTGTATTGGTGTTCCCCTTTATGATTCCTTTTTCTCGCAATATCTTGTGAAGTGTCCATAACTGTGACAATGTTTGCATTTGAAAGGGAGTTGTTCATAGTCCAGCTCTTGAATATGGGGCCATCCAGCAACTGTTAGATTGATTGTTTTTGGCATCCCTTCTTCCAGGTCTACCTCGACATAGATGCGGGCATAGGAGTAATGATATTTTCTAACAGCTTGATCAATATATTTTTGGAGGGTATTTCCAATAATTTGAAGGGACTTCTGGTTTCAAAAATGCAGTGGGAGGTGAGGGAGATGCACCCAAATTGGAACGGATGAGGGCACGTCTTGGGAGGGGTCAAAGTCAGGCGACCACTTGTTTAAGTATAAGCCTTGCGACCCCATGAAGTATGGGCCATTCCTGAATATGAGGCTTCTATCCTCTGCACTTTCAAACAAAAACACAGAAATGTCTTTGCCGACAAAATACATTTTGATGCCTTCTTTGATTAATGGGATCTAGTTTCTCTTTACCCAGTCTTCCACTGCTTTGGGAGATGGCCAGAGGCCTGTAAACTGCCCTATGAGGCCTCTTTTGGCAAGATTCAGGGCTGGTCTGCATGTTTCTTCTTCCAAGAGAGCCACCGAAGGGATGCTGTCCTTTTTTTTGACAAACTTCTTCTGCAATGCTGTTGGAGGGCGTTTGCAGCTTGATGCCACCAAGTTCTTGAAATCACTCACCTCCGGTGGAAGAGGGAGGGGTTCGGATCCCCCTCCAGAGGCCATGGCGGCTGAATGGAGCAGCTAGGTCGCACTTTTCGTGCGCAACAGCAGCCATAGGCACGCTCGTTTTTCTTTACGCCCTGAAGATTATTTTAAGCATAGGAGAGCTCTCAATATAAAATATAAGGCACTGTAAACTGTGTCATCGAATGTGAAGTAAGCACTGAAGAAAAACATATGTGAGGCTGTCATGATTTGTCAGTTTCAGAGAATTTGTCATAACCATCATCTTGAAAGCCTCTAACAATTCATTTAGCAGCTACAACCAGTCCCCGTGTGTGAACATATGCAAGTCCCAACACTCCTTTGTCTTCCAAGGTATAAAGATCCCATGAAGCCAATGGGAGTTAAACTTGAAGTATGCCCTTCCTGAGTTAAAGGAGAGTGACACATGTGATTCTCTAATGCATGTGTCATGCACTAGACCAGGACTAACAACGTCAAGTCTTAGTGAAGGCCATGTGCAGAGAATGGATAGACAAATCATTCTGGTCTTCACCTAGAAGACAAAATGGAGGATTGGGTAATCATCTAACATTCGATACTCTTTGAGAATGAGATAGGGCATTCAAGATAAGAGTAGTCGAGGACTGATATTATTTGAGGCCTGGCTATCGAAGAGAAGGATAATCCAAGAAGGTCATACTCTGGGAACACCTGGGTGGAGTATGTAACTTAGAGAGATAATGAATATGGTGTCTATAAGTCATGTGTCTTGCCAACATTGTAGCCCATTGTCTTGTTGAGAGATGGGGTTGTTAGTGAAGGCCTTGCACTAGGACAATGCTGGTTGATATGATGCTATATAGATGCAATTACCAATCCGATTCTTCTTATGAGATTCTTTAGTTTGAAAGTGACCATGTATCTGTATGAGTACCTCCCTAGTTAAGAGGGAGTGCTGAAAAGTGTAACTAGGATCGGTCTTCATATTGACTATGTGATTATGTATTTATGTAAAGAAGAAGACAAAGATAATAAAATGTATATTTGTTGTACATGGTTCATGAGTTTCATGAGCAAGATTTTATTTTAGGTTAATAGACTTCTTCTTGATGTGTATTAGGGTTTTGTCTTCTAGGTATAAATGTAATTAAGTGTCTTATCTATGAAGGATCTAGTCTAAATAAATGCTCCAAGACCTTGCCAAAGAAACCGTGAATGAATGGCTTAATTCAACCCTGCAACAACGCTGTAAGATAAACTAAAATGATGTGTTCAAGTCGACCTACAAGCTAAATGGAAGGTCGGTCTAAAGACAATAAAGATGTCTCTATTTATACACCTGTTCTGTAGTCATTTGAAGACAAGAAATTTCGGTCATCTCTGAAACATAAGTGTGGATTTTTTGGACGAGGTTCAGTGCATATTTTGACGAGTTTCAAGACTGTTTAAGATACATACATCCTTGTCGTATCTTAGTGTAATAAAGTGTTGCGGTCTCCTAGAACAGAAGTGGAGACTGTCTCTGACTGTTCATCAAAGCTTCTGCGTATAATCCTGAAGTGGTTACAGCGTATAGGGTCTGGATACATGTAACGTTCAAGGGAAATGTTCCTATGTTAAAGTGTAGATCAAAATTGAGAAAGGTTTGTGGACTGTCGAGAAGTGAAAGAGCTGATCAAAGGTAACATTGGTATTCATTTCCAGTTCATGAAAAAATTGGAATAGTGGTCTGGGAAAATCTTGTGATCGAGGTCCATCGTTGCTGTTGTTCGGGTCGTGTGAGGGAATATCTTGTAGATATTCATAATGTGAATCTAGTTTGCTTGAAGATTAAAAATGCGTGAGAACAAGAGGCAGTATCACTTACTCATACTGCTTATATCAACGGAAATTCCAATGATGACTAATCAATGTGCAAGGTCAGGACTCTATTTAAACTCTGCTTGATAATGGCCCACAGTTGACGGCTTTGATTACAGGGATCAAAGAATATCATGGTTGTTATCATAGGAAGTACCTTGGAGTACAGTGGCCGAATATTCTTTAACAAAAGAACACCTGGAATCTTCAATACCATCATGTATATTAAGTTGGAACTTTCTAGATAAGATACCTCAGGTCTGTAACAATAAAAGTGACTGAATTTCTTCAACATCTTCAGATTTTGATACATATTTTCGCCTATAGGGAGCCTTGATCACTAATAAAATAGATTCCAAATGAGTGCCACAGTGCCACTTGAGGATGCCTTGAGAGTGGACAATTCAATCTGCTAGGTAAGAATTCTTATATGCAGATTAAACTTAGTTTGAGGCACAAGCATCACCTTGGAAGATAACATAACACATGTTTGATTTATGCTCCAGATTGGGCTGTCCTGTCTTCAATCCACCATAGGTCGATGAATGCCAATGAAATTTTTGACAAATAAACCCCAAGCAAAACCGCTTTGGAAAATACATGCAGGGTTATATATATTATAAGACCATCATTAATGTCTTAGGTGTGTATCAATAGAGGATCCGAAGCTGCTTAGGAAAAAGTCCATGTCTTCATATTTGTGAAAGAAGACAAGATCAGATAACTCCTTCAACAGACCATCTTGGAGCAAGTTATCTTCTGAGAGTCATGCGGACTTCGTGAACAGACTACAGTCCTGCAACATTTCGGATCATTAATTTCAGTCTTAAATTTATTTAGAGGAAGGTTAAGATAAGACAATCGTCCAGGGATCTGCAGGCCAAAATGTTGTCTAATCAGCAGATAAATCTTGGACCTATGAGAGGTATGGATTTATTTCATTTTGATTTCAATTGGATGACAAGGGACTAGATCAATGGATCCCAAACTTCTGAGCAAAAAACCAGACCCTATATTCAAATATCTTTGTTGCAAATATGTCAGTATGAAAGAGACTCGCTCTTCTTCACAATTTAATACCAAGGTCTGCACAAGACAAACAATGACCTCAAATTGCCACAGTTGCTAATCAAACAAGACTTTTCTGTATGATCCAGAATGAGACCTAGATTCCTTTCAGATGTGCCCAAGTCAGACGTATTGGCTACTTATAGAGCTCGATGATTCAACATTGGAATTGTAATAGAATTACTCATCTCAAGAACAATGAAGGTAATAAGCTAACTTCTCGTCAACATATTGAGCACAAACCAAAAAAAAAATTCTGGTCTCTCCTCTCAAAACTCAAATAGGACGGTTTCATTGCCATTCACATGATCACTAAACGCATCCCCTAATTAGTCTTGAAAGAAAACACTGCCAGTCCCATGAGGCCCATCACTTTAATAGATCTGAAATTGACTGTCATGGATATGCCTGCCAGAAAATATCCAAGTCCTAATGTTTTCACCACAAATTTCTTCCACCACATTTGGTTCACCATTAGAAATGAGGTCTAGGCATTGAAGAAAAGTTACACTAAATCTAAGGTGCCTTTCCAACCATAAATGCTACCTTCATCACTCTAAATCCAAAATAGGACAAATCACTCAATCCCTCAAAATTCCAAGCTATAGGTCACTGCTATGTTATTTACCAAATGAGACGAGAGGGGTGCACTAGCTATAATACAATGATTGCATCCTGTAGATCTAGTCACCTCTTAAGGTTTCCATCTCACACGACCACTAGATCTAACACTGGTGGTTTTTTACAATCAAGGGCTCTATACCTTGGCTCATTGAGGTTTTTTGCTTTTCAACTTCCACTAGATCTACTCCCTTCAACCACCAAAACATTGTGACGTGCATATTTTTTCACTAGTGTGGCTAATTACAATCACACTGCAAGATGCGGAATTTTGGCTTGATTTCCACATTGGGTTCATAATAGTGATTTTGTGCAGTATTTAGGTGTTATTCCTTCAAGAGGTTTTCCTTCCATACATATCAAAGCCCTATCTTGCAAGGCAATTTTTTCCTTGCCTAGGTACTAGATTGAAGTCTGCCATCAGAGACCAAATTTTTATGCCATTTCTGAATTGGTATCATAATAGTGATTTTGAAAAGTATTGAGGAAGTTATGATTATTTTATGTTATGATTTTGTTCAAACTCACTTGGAGTCACAATCCTCGTGGAAAATGGAGATCCATTGGATGTAAAATTCGCTTATTTTTTTCACAAACTCTAGATCTACTTGTGCTGCTTCATGGCATAGTGACAGTCACATAATTAGATTTTTTGTGCAAAATCTAGCATAACAGCAAGATGCATTTGCACAACCACTACATTTTGGAAACCATGATGGTCATGTTCAAGACCATGTAGCATGTTCTCCAACCATCATTGGTATCTAATCAGGAGATATTAATCCTATGAATTTTTTTCTAATGTCAATGATCTTTATTTTGCTCCAACATCTTCTATCTCACCTAATATTCTTCTTGCTGACCCCTGCATTCTCAGTAGCATCATGACACTTTGAGTGTTATTATTCATTAAGTTCTGTACCTCTTGAATTGGAATTGTGTTAGGTAGCTACATAACAACTTTGAGTTTTCTTCCAAGTCTGGGTAATTGTCTATGATTTCTGGCACATATGCAAGCCTTGAAAGCATGAGAACGTGCAACAATAAACTCTTGGGGTAAATAATCATTTCATTATAAGGGCTTATATTACATTGATGTCATTGGGATAAATACCCATTTCATTATAATGGCTTATCTTACATTGATGTCATAATGTCAGCAAGGACATTTGTAGATAGCTTGACACAAAGACAGTGTCAGCAAGGACATTTGTAGATAGCTTGACACAAAGACAGTGTCAACAAGGAAATTTGTTAGCATGCATCTTGGTGTGAATTTGTGGCTTCTTCAGCACAAGCATACACCACAGTGATGATTTGGTTATGTGCTTGTGCTGAAGTGAGACATGGCATTTTATAAACAATGCTGGTCAATGTTCCTGGAATAGAGTTTAGATTGTTATCATCCTTGCTGGCATGCGAAGGTTTGTTAGACCTTGTATATTCTCATGATGTATATGTATTGGCTAAGTTAGTGAAACTGGCACCTCCCCATTGACATATTTTCATCACCAAATTGCCAAATTGAGCAAGGTTGCAGTGAGTGAACTCCAGTGTTTTTGCTGAGACAAACACCATGCTTGTTTCAAGTAAAATGTCTAGTGCTGCAATTCTCAGGGTACTTAAGGACTTGAGCTCTCTTGCTTCCTCACTTAACAAGGAAAAGGATTATTAGTTACTACCTTATAGAGAACATGATGAAAGTGTCATTATAATCAAGAGTCTAAATTTATCTGTTTAACTTCTATGGCAACAACTGGGTCTCTGCATCAGTAAGATAGAAAAACTGGTCATCTTTGTTGTCTATTGTATGTGTGTCTTCTGGTGCTAATGGAGTTTTACTCCCTCTGCCACCATATATTGACATATTTTTTTGTAATATGTGAAAAGTTTCAACCTCATCAACTGACACTTACCCAGCTGGAATACACCGGTGATGAGATAAAATCAGCTACAAGTTCATCTAATTCCTCAATGCTCAAGATCTCGGCCCATTGATTACACATAATCCAAGGTAATATCCTTCACTTGAAAATTCAAACAGCCAGTAAACCCAAGGCAACAATCTCAAGGTGATGCCACACGTGCTATATTATTAGATTGACTTGGTAAACTGATATCCTATTGCTTGTTTAGATTGCTGGGTGTTTTTTTTTATTGTATAGACTTTAAACACATGCCCAACCAATTTACTTGTAAGCACTGCTAAGCATAGGATGATAATATGGGCATTTTCCTGGATTGGATTCCAACTAGCTATTGCCTCCTCTTTTAGGCATATGGAAAGTTAAGTGCATTCTATGTGAATTTGATTGCTTGTTTCTTTGTGTCAAGCTATCTACAAATGTCCTTGCTGACATGGTGACATCAACATAAGAGAAGCCCTTATAATGAAATGAGTATTCATCCCAGGATTTTATTCTTGTGCATTCTCATGCTTTCAAGGCTTGCATATGTACCAAAAACCATAGACAAGTACCCAGACTTGGAAGAAAACTCAAAGTTGCTATGTAGCTACACAACCCAATTCCAATTCAAGAGGTACAAAACTTAATGAATAATAACAATGAAAAATGTTATGCTGCTATTGAGCTCCATTATGTAGAAACAAAGATCTCAACCAGTTAAAACTCAATTCATGGACCATTGAAGGGATAGATTCAGCATTCAGTATTACAATGAGAATATATGAATTACACCAATCTTATCTATGCATTCATAAGTAACATCTGACAAACACCTTTGGCATCTAGCTTTTAGTTTTTACTGGAGATGCATGAACCATTATTTAAACAAAATGCAATATTTTGGGAAGTCCATTCAAATGTGGAACATTACTATGGAGGCCAAGTTCAACATTGATATACCATGCATTAAATTTGTTTGCATTGAATTGTTGTTGTTTGCAATATGCTTCTGTTTTTGCTAGAAGTAAATCCACCACGCACTAGATTTACTTTACCCTACAATATTCACCATGATTGTCCATATATCCCCAAGAAAGCGTTGGGCCGATCTGGAACTGTAGTTCAGCAGAACTTTAGATTGGGCAGAATCCTTGAGGAGTCCACCTCTCGGATCATCACCTTGCTACGGAAGACCAAATCAGAAGTAGCAAGATGGACAAGCTTCAGTTGGTGCAGAAGTGACAACGCAATGGATATAGAGTGCCAGAGTCTGAGCAGCATAGAGCAGAGTTGGAAGCAATGCAGGAAGGCACAGTGCAGAGTCAACAACAACGCAACAACTTCAGAGGGGCAATGCAGATCCTAGTAGCAATCACATCTTCAGTACGAGATGCATCCTACTGAACACTTTGTTCAGATTTTGCATATTTTTTTTGTTGCAGTGTAGTAGCATGCATGGTCAACAACAACATGGATGCAACAACGTGGTGTTGGTGGGCAACAGTGTTAGACATCAACAGTGCAAAGGGGATGTTGCAAAATCAGAGCATTACTTCAACTGGATGTATTGCTAGAGCACATTCCTCGCTAAGAGGGAGTGTTGATTTCTGGTAGCATCAAAGGTGCTCTAAGTCTCAAAATTTGCAGGGAGACTTAGGCACATGTATTCCGAAGAACGCAGAAAGGATTTTGGAAAATTCCACTCAGATTATGTTTTATGGAAATAATTAATTATTTTTAATGGGACCCTAAGTCTAAACTTAGGAGATTAAAAAAATTAATAAATATTAATTAAAATAGAGTGTGAATATTCGAGAAACGTCAGAGATCAAGTCAAGTTAATCTTAGCCGTTGATTAGCGATTTAATCTCGATTGTTGAATACTCAATGAGAAGATTATAAGGACTTGATGGATCATTTGGAAAATAGATTGAGAATATTTTTGCAGAGAGGGGCAGAGATAATTTTTGGTTGGAAGAGTTTCCTGTTCCAAAGAGTGCAAAGTAGAGGAGGCAGTAAAAGCCACATAGAGCAGCACAGAGCCAACCGGGCAGAGGCTATGTAGGGACTCCATAGAGCTTCAGAGGGAGTTCGATTTTTTTTTGAGGAAACAATCAGGGTTTAGTGCCAGTAACCAGAGGGAGTTTCTGGAGGCTAAAGGGCCTCGTTTCCAGTCAGCAAAGAGATCTAGTGCAAAGAGAGAGGGCAATTTTAGTTGTGACATAGAGACCGTGCAGAGTGATGCAGTCACTGCATAGAGGCAGCGCAGAGCAACTCATCTCTAGCTAAGGTCAGTGTTGGAGTCCCGTGGCAGAGTGAGATCTTCTCACGAGATTTTATTTGTCAGTTTTCCTCTGTATGATTTGTTAGTTTCGATAATCATAGATTTGTACTCATAAAATTACTGCATAATAAACAAACCCTCAGTTGCTGCACTGATCTTCCCGCATTGGGTTTTTCCAGGGACATTGGTCCAAAAATAACGGTGTCATGTGTCTATGATTTACTCTTGCTCAGATCTTGTTTCTGCACATTTATTTTCTGCAGTTTAATTTTGTGAAGGCTATAGTGTATGGGTTTCAGTATATACCGTAGAACACAGTAAATAATTTGTTCAAGTAATTAACAAATATAAGAATTCTCATCAGTTGCGACAGTAGTATTCGGGCAATCAAATTTTCACATGGTATCAGAGCTTGTTTAGCTGAGTTGTGTTTTGCTGAGAAATTCAAGCTAGAGATCTAAGCAGTGAGGGGCATAGATAACATCTGGAAATGAAGAGACTTTCTCAACTGGTGGAGCATTAGTCAGAGAGAGGTGAAAGAGATCTAGCCAAAGCAAGCGCTGAAGGAAGAGGGCTGACGCAGTGACTGCGTAGGCTCACGCAGAGGAAGAGGAAGGGTTTTCAAAATTTTGCTGGTGGATCAGTTTTGGAGGCCAAGATCCAGAAAGTGGCACCAGGAGGCTGTTCCTCAGGGTCCAAGGAGGCAAAACAACTTGGCTGGGGCTGAACGCTGAGCCTAGAAGGGGGCGACGCAGAGGCTGCAAGGTCATTTCCAGCGAAGGAGATGAAGGCAATGTTGGGTTCAATTTAGTCATCTTCAAGGGTAGAGTACCACAGGATGGAGGACGAGATTGGTTTGGGCACATTTATGATTTGTCTTGGGCATTTTATCTTCATCACAGGTCTGAGTTCAAGTAGATAGAAGTCACACCTGTTAAGGGTGATTTTGATGACAGTTTGGGATTGTTGTGAAGGTGCCATTCTCCTTGAAGCCATCTGCACTAGTTTGGGTTAGCTACAGCGAGGCCACATGGCTTAATAACCTGTCCTGGAGGCCAAGAAACTACAGCAAGAAAGCCACAGTCAGGGCTGCTTTATCATGACGCTGTGTAGTGCATTTTGAAGCCTATAAGAAGGCTTATGGGCTACCAGCATTTGAAGAGTCTGGTTGAAGGTAATCTGTAGCCTAGTAAAGGTATTTAAGATTGTGAATGGGGTAGTTTCTGACTATGTTTACGCCCTAGTCAGTCCTACCAGAATTGCATTGAAGGTACAAGTCCTTGGAGCCTACACCAAACATCAGATTTGCAACCTTGTTGGAACCTTCCTCTTATCCAAGGGCAGTGGTATTAAACCTTCTCATTTGAAAATCATTCTAACTTTGAAGTATTGTTTTCTCTCTCTGCTGAACATTTGACATTAATGATAAGAAGAATTGATAAGGGTTTTCCCCGTCTTGACATTTTTCCCTGGCTTGAGCCATATTCGTATGTTCTTTTGTCTTGGCTTATCTTAAACATTTATTACTTATGTTCTTTCATTAGTTACACTTATGATTAATAAGATTGCTAATGGATTAATGGGAAAATGATGTAACTAACCTAAGCTAACAATATAACAAGATGCCACGTGGGAAAACAAGCAGAGTTTGCAGCACCTATTTTTACAATTGCTTGGGGATAAGCAACATTTGGGAGGGGAGAACTGTAATATCCCTTCCTAAATAATTTTTTCAATAGTACCACAAATTTTCCATTTTGCTAATTTTGGGGGCCTAAGATAATTTTGGAGAGGAAACATAGGACAAGGGGGTCGAAATGTTTGCCTTGGTGTAATGTGGGGGCCACCTCCCCAACTAATATGCACTCCTTGAGGAGAGATAAATCGTATGGCCAAGGGAAGAGTTTTGAATTTCTTAGTGAGGGGCCCACATGGAGGAAATAAACATAAATTATAAATAGGAGAGAGGAAGCAACATTTGAGGCCTTTTGATAATTTGACAATTGAAGTGTTGCTCTAGTTGTTTAGCAGAGTTACATAGTGTTGTTCAACACAAGAGTTTCCCAAGGAGGAAGCTCAACTTTTCTTCGATGGACTCTGAGTACCACCCTAGGAAGGATTCTTCATAAGTTTCAAGAGTTGGATAGAGGGCCACACATGTGGTATGATTTTTGGGCAACTGAGACGCATTCAGGAGGCCACATAGAGAGTTGAGGAGGAAGAGCTGGAGTTGGGAGTTGTAGCATTGTCGAAGTAATTTTTGGTCAATTCTAGGAAAAAGGAGGAATATTTGCAAGGGTAGAATTCAACACACAACATAAAACTAATTTTCCGGAGGAGAAACTACGTCATCCTACCCAGAAACTGCGCAATCATTGTGGAGGCACAATTGTGGGGTGGCTTGTGAAGGGATTTTGAGAGCTGGGTTTCTTAGGCTTGGTTTGGGGTGTAATTGAGAAGATTTTTCGAGCCATTTTCAGACATTCATTCCAACATCAGTCACATTTCTAGTTTTTCTGCACTTAGAGGAGGGTCAAGCAATTTGGGGCCATTTTTTGAGCATCAAAACCAGGGCAAACCCTTTCTGGGTTTTTTTGGGTTTTTGATAAGGATTCCATGTCTAATTTATCAGAATTTTCTGAGTAGTTAGTGTTGATATTTTTGAGTGTTGGGGCAGCATCAGATGTGCTCTAGCTCCCAAACTTTGTTGAGGGACTAGAGTACATGAGATCTCCAAGACCTAGAAAGGGATTTGAGAAATTCCATCCAGTTTAAGAGATAATTAATTAATTAATATTTTTAATTCAGGACCCTAAGTCTGATTAGAAAAATTAAAAGATTAAAGGCAGTTAATTTAAACATGTGATGGAAATGACTTAAGTCACACGAATTAAGCTTTCTTTTAATCGTAGTCGTCGATTCAGGATTAGATCACAGTTGTTGGTTTCCCAACGAGAAAAGTATAAAGGAAAGGCTTGGGGTCAACTGGAGAACATACACGGAGGCAGAGCACTGAGACTAAGCTTGAATTCTAGGGTGTGGTTTGCTAAGAATTTCCAGAAGTGTTTGAGGTGCAGCAAGGGGTAGTATTTGTGAGAGGGATGATATGATACCAAGCCAAGAGTCAACAAGAGGCAGAGAAGCAACAGTCAAAGCAGTGGAGAGGGAGCAACAACTGCACAATGTAGAGGGCTCAGTGCTACACAGGTGCTTTGCAGGCCCAGAAAGTGCAGTGCAGAGGTAGCAGGAGGCCATCAAGGCTTACGCAGGCCCAACTACGGCAACACAGGGACAACGTAACCTAGTATGGGGTTATGTAGACCTCTCCTGAGCAACGCAGAGGCACATGCAAGCTAGCTGAGCTGATGCAAAGGGCTTCAGAGCTGCGCTGGGGTTTCTGAAGACAGAAAAGGGTTGAGTTTTGTAAATCCCGTTTGAGGGTGTGAATCAATCCAGTTTTTCATCACTGAAACTGAGGTATTGCTACAGATTTTTTCTCTGTCGGGTTAACCAATAAGGTGCCCAGATTTTTTGTACTTAGAATCTACATAATAATAAAAACCCACTAGAAACTAGAAGATCGGTTTCTCCGCATTGGGTTTTTTCGAGGACAATTGTCCAGAAAATCTTGTGTGTCACTTTGTCAATGTGCATATATTCAATTTAGATCAGGATCTGTGTAGGTCATTAAAGTGTTTACTTCGATGTTAATGTTGAACATTTCAGATTAATAACTTGTATAAGTAGGAGAAGTGAATCGTAATTTAACAATAGGGTTTCTGCATAAGTAATATTCATAAATTTTTACAGTTAGGAGGGGGCTAATCAGGGTATCAACACAACAAACAATGCAAAAATCACAAGGTCAGTGCAAATTTTTAGTGGGAAAATTCCAACAACAGTTTGGCATTGATAAAACATCCACTAGAGGCTTGTAGCTTGCCTTGTGAAAGCCAGGGTGCACATTTTTTTAATATTGTACTCCAACAATATCTTATAATAAAATTTTCCCATTTTGGTGTGTTTGGAGCATTTATGTTTTATGGGCATTTGTTGAAAAATATTTGTGTTGGGTTTATTGCATGTTTTTGTTATCACTGTTAGTTTTTCCATTAACAGTTATCACTGTTAATATTACACCTTGAGAGGCTTGATCAACATATGAAGTCAGATTTGAAACAACATTAAAGTAATCCTTATAGATCGAAGGACATTCTTTCAAGCACACATGAAGAGCCTAGGAGACACCTTCATTGAATGATAAAATGATAACATACTTTGAACATCTTTTGAGTTGACAATAGAGTGCATTGATGATGACATTAATTGAGCATTCTTCAAGCCTTTGTTGACTCTTCAAGCATAGTTGAAGACCAACACTTGAAGAGTTGTTTTGTTGAAGCAATCACCCTTGGAGTATTGTTGAAGACCAACACTTGAAGACTTGTTTTATTGGAGTAGTCATCCTTGGAGCATAGTTGAAGATCAACACTCGAAGAAATGTTTTGTTGGTGCAACCATAAAATTTTTACTGAAGTAGACATGAAGTTTTTGTAGAGGTAGATTTGAGAGCACTTTCCAGACCTATCTTGGATACATTTTTTAGAAGTATTTGGAGTTTTTGATGGAGGCTTGAAGTAGTATTGAGTCACCTTAAGGAATTGAAGCAAACTGAGAGGGTTGGATTTGTAGAGGATTAGAGTTGTCGTACAAGGTTGGAGCTTGGATTTGTAGTTGAATATTAGAGTCCTCATTCAGGATTCAAGCGTTGAAGGAGTTAAGGACTTTGCTGTACAAGTTGGAGCTTGGGTTTTTAGATTCCTCAAATTCATTAATAAAATTATTTTCTTGTTGCACATATTGTGTTTTGGTTTAATGAGTGATTCTAACTGGCATAATATAACAATTGTAAAGAAATATTGATTCAACCCCCCTCTCAATATTTCCAGCACTAGCACACCTTACATTTTTTCCACCTTGTAATATTTTTATTGACATGCTAGAAGGAATTTTCACAATGCAATGTTACTGTTCATAATCTAGTTGTTTATGATAGAAGGAAATCTAACATGTGTTAGAGTTCCTTCACCTTGGAATGTTCTTACTAGCAATGTGCTTGTGCTTGTGTTAAAATGAAATATAGCACGCACTAGATTTCTTTTGGCATGCAATGTTGTTGTTGGTAGTGTGCTTGTATTTGTGCTACATGTAAAGCTAACACTGGTTAAATTTATTTCACCTTGCAATGTTGTTATTGAAAAAATGCTTGTGTTTGGGCGAGAAACTATGCTAGATTTATTTTTCTTTGCAATATTGTTGTTGTCTATTTGGTTGTTTATGATAGAAGGAAATCTAGCACGTGTTAGATTTCCTTCACCTTGGGAATGTTATTGGAAATGTGCTTGTGTTTGGGCTAGAAGTTGTGCTAGATTTCTTTTGCTCTACAATATTGTTGTTGTCAATTTGGTTGTTTATTATAAAAGGAATTCTAGCATGTGTTAGATTTCCTTCACCTTGGCAATGTTCTTGTGTTTGTGTTAGAGGGAAATATAACATGTGTTAGGTTTCTTTTGGCATGAAATGTTGTTGTTGGTAGTATGCTTGTATTTTTGCTACATGTAAAGCTAACATGCATTAAATTTCTTTTACCTTGCGCTGTTGTTATTGGAAATGTGCTTGTGTTTGTGATAGAAGTTGTTCTAGATATCTTTTTTCATTCAATGTTGTTGTTGGCAATATGCTTTTGTTTACGTTGGAAGCAAATTTAACATGCTAGATTTCTTTCACCCTACAATTTTGTTGTGTGCTTGTGCTATTCATAAATCTAACGCGTGTTAGATTTTCTTCACCTTGCAATGTCTTTATTGCCAACATGCTTCAATTTTGGCTTGAAAGAAATCTAGCATGCGCTAGATTTCTTTTTCACTACAATGTGGTTGTTGACAATATGATTTTGTTTGCGCTAGAGATAAATCTACCATGTGCTAGATTTCTTTTATCTAGAAATGTTGTAATGTGTTTGTGTTTGTGCTAGAAACAAATCTAGCATACATTAGATTTCTTTCACCCTTCTATGAGTTTATTGACAATGTGTTTGTCTATGCATTAGAAGGAAATCTAGTGTGCACTAGATTTATTTCGCATTGCAATGCTGTTGTTGGAAATTCAATTGTTTGTGCTAGAAGGAAATCTAGTATGCATCATATTTCCTTCACCACAATAATGTTATTGGAAATGTGTTTGTGATTGTGCTAAAAGGAAATCTAGCATGTGCTAGATTTCTTTTGCCCGAGAATTTTGTTGGTAATATGTTTTTGTTCATGCTATAACAAAATCTGGCATGCGCTAGATTCTTAAGCCCTACAATGTTATGTGTTTGTGTTTGTGCTAGAAGGAAATCTATCACACCAGATTTGTTTTGTCTTGCATAAGGTATTTTTGACAATATGCTTGTTTGTTCTAGAAGCAATTCTAATATGCGATATGTTTCTTTCACTCTACAATATTGTTATGTGATTTTGTTTGGGAGAGAAGGAAATCTAGCATGTGTTATATTTCATTCACCTTGAAATGTTGTTATTAGTGACATGTTTGTGTTTGAGATAAAAGTACAAATAGCATGTTAGATCTAATTCACCTTGCAATATTGTGATTGGAAATATGCTTATGTTCGTGATAGAATAAAATCTACCATGATTAAGATTTCATTTACCCTACAATATTGATTTTGACATTATGTTTCTGTATTGTGGGAGGAATTCTAGCATGCACCTAATTTTTTTTGCAATGAAATATTGGTGTTAGAAACGTGCTTATGTTTGTACTAGAATAAAATCTAGTATGCAATATATTTGTTTCGCGATGCAATATTGTTGTCGGAAACCTGCTTGCTTGTATTTGTGCTAGGATGAAATATAACCTACATTGTATTTCTTTTGCAATGCAATATTGTTGGAAATGTATTTGTGCTTGTGCTAGAAGGAATTCTATCATGCATTTGATTTCATTTTCACTACAATGTTATTGTTGGCAATGTGCTAGAAGTAAATGAAATATAGGTTATATATCTTCCACCCTGCAATGTTGTTTTTGGCAATGTGATTTTGTTTGTGCTAGAAGAAACTCTAGAATGTGTAAGATTTCTTTTACTTTGCAATTTTTTTGTGAGTAACATGCTTCTATTTAGGCTAGAAGATTTAGCATGTGGTGGATTTCACACGCCTTACAAAATTGTTGTTGGCAATGTGCTTGTGTTTGTGCTAGAAGGGAATCTAGCATGTGCTAGGTTTATTTGACCATGTAACATTGCTTCTAGCAATATGCTTATGTTTGTAGTAGAAGGAATGATATTGATTGTTAGCTTTCATTTAAGGTGCAATGTTGTTGCTCGAAATGGGGTTCTACTTGTGATAGAAGGAAAGCTAGCACACATTATATTTCCTTCATAATGTAATGTTTTTATTAGAAATATGTATGTTGTTATGCTAGAAGGAAGGTTATAATGTGTTAAATTTCCTTCATCCTGCAATGTTATTGTTGAAAATGTGTTTGTGTTTGTGATAGAAGTAAATCTTGCATCCCTTGATTTTTTTCGCAATGCAACATTATTGTTGGAAATGTGCTTTTATTTGTGTTAGAAGGAGTTCTAAAATGCACTATATTTCTTTGTTCTTGTTCCAAAAGGAAAACTATCAAGATTTCACCCTCACCAAGGTTAGTGCTTTGAAATTATTCTTGGCAATGCATTTGTGATTATGCAAGAAGGATACCTAGTGATTACTAGCTTTCTTCTAGACACCATTACACTTATGCAACCAATGCTCTAGGGGTGACATTGTCTCAATAATCACAATGGTTAGAGTTATAGCTTTTGTTGTGCCCTTTTATTGAATTTGGAACAATTTATGGAGATCAATGATAGTGCAAAAGAATTCTATGTAGATATATGTTGTTGTTGGCACTACATTTGTGCTTGAGTTGGAAGGAAAGATAATGGTATAGCTTTCCTTTTGGCACAAACACAAAAATCCAATCATAATTATTTGATCCATGGAGAATAATGTGATCTTTGTATAATTTTTAAGTTTATGAATAAATGTATTATTTAGGTATACTAAGTTTTCCTTCCAATGCAAATGTATGCAACTTAAAGTAGCAAGCATAATTTTTTGATATGTATTGTTTTTGTCTCTATTTTGTTGTATAGTTATGAACTTCCAAAAAAAAATTCACTAATGTTTGGATGCATAAGATAAGACTCTTCCTTATCAACATAAAAATCTAGGAAAACTCAAATCTACACCTTTTAAGGACCTAAAGTTAACATCCCTTTGTATTCATCCTCAATAGTATTTCCTTAATGAGTATAGGTAGGGAGTTCTAACTTGGAACTAAAGATTTGTAAAATTCAATTTCTTTTCTTTTAGAATAAAAATGAGAATTATTTAGTATTTACAGTACCAAAACTTTTATTTGGAAGGAAACCTCTAGTTTGCCTTTTGATTATCAAGTTCAAACATCAAACATCCTCTCTAAGGGGATATAATTTCTCCTTTTCATGGGGCTTTTAGACATCTTATGTAGCATCAATCTCTAAATTTCTTAGATTTTACAATGGACCATGTTTTGGTTCTTCAACTTCTACAAATTTCTTATGATCATTATTCATACACAGGCTTTAAGACTACATGTGTCATTTCTGAATTTAAATAGGAACTTGGTGGTTTGATATGAGCTTATATTTTCCATTCAAAACTTTTATTTGGAAGAAAACCTCTAGTTTGGCTTTTTATTATCAAGTTCAAACATCAAACATCCTCACTAAGTGAAAAAATAATTTCTCCTTTTCATGGGGCTTTTAGACATCTTATGTAGCATCAATCTTGGAATTTCTTAGATTTTACAATGGACCATGTTTTGGTTCTTCAACTTCTACAAATTTATTATGATCATTATTCATACACATGCATTAAGACTACAAGTGTCATTTCTGAAGTTAAATAGGAACTTGGTGGTTTGATATGAGCTTATATTTGTCATTCCATGTCACTATCTACATCTCTCATTGCATGGTCTTCATATATGTTTTTTTGTGTAATTTGCATGTAAAGTACTTTTTTGGTAGTAGGCACTAAATGGTGGGGAACAATGTTTCATTACATACAATATGACTACCATACTTTTTAAATTATTGCATCTATATTACTTTTTTAAAGTTGTGTGTTTTTGCGAAAATATAAAATCACACTCTACATGGTTCAACCTTTTAATTACAATTTATGGTTTAATTGTTGTTACAGAATTGGTACAAGCTAAAATGGAAAATATATCAAAAGGAGACTATGTTGATCTCCTTATTAATGATCAAGTCGTTGGGCTAGGAAGGGTCGAATCTATAGAGTGTGGAACTTATTATGTCGGAGAAAGGGTTAATGTATGTTATGTTGCAATTTTGATAATTGATGTCACTCAACAACATTTGATTGAGGATGTTGATGAAGGGGACATACATCCATGGAAGATCAGAGATTTGAGGCACAACATAGGTAAATAAAAATATTGAAGCATGTGTTCAAATATTATTGATAGTATAATACTTTTTTTTTGAGTAAATACTAACCTTATTTACATTCGTCTATAGGTGAAAATGTTTCTTCTACATTTTCTATTGGAGAAAAGGTACATCTTCTGCAACATGGAATGAAGGTTGGTGAGGGCTCCATATTCAATACAGAGCTTGGGCATAAAGTTCATGGAAAGATGGTAAAGAGAGGATGCATAGTGGTTAAAATTGAGAAGGTTTTAAAACATGATGTTGCTCTACCACATCCAATAGGATTTGAGCATATACTAGGGGGTGTATTGGAATCTTATGAGATTTGGCCAGAATCATATTTGGAACCTCATTGTCATGTTCATGCCATAAATATTCCCCAAGATAGGGTTAAATTCATATGTAAAAAGGTTTCTCTTACACATGAATGCATGGGAACTAGCATGTGCATTAGCAAAGGAATTCTAGTTAATGTTTGTGAGGATGACATTCTTGAAGGTGAAACACTAGGAGAAATGGACTTTGGTGTTTTTTTGGAAGAGATAGATGGAAATTGTGAAATATGCAGAATTGGGGATAAGTCTATACATTGTTTGGTTAGATGGCCAATAAATAAGTTGGTGGACGACAAAGGTGTGATATTAAGGGTTAAGGAAAAGTTCAAGGAGCCAACCAAGGAAATGGTGTTATGGCATGTTATAGAAGACACAAATCCCTTAAACAAATGGGATGGGAATCATTGTAATGAAAAAGATATAATCTCAATTGATATGCATGTAACAAGGCCATATAAAAGGAATAAACGAGTTATGGCTACAAAAAAAATTCCAAAATGTCAAACAAATATAGATGAAGACAAAGAAATTCGACTTTTGGAAGCAGATGTATGTTGTACAAAATATTGTCTTCAACATGTGGATAGGAAGGATATTGCAGGTGCTAGAAGGGGCATGAGACAAATAAATAAAAATGGTATTAGGAAATTTGTCTTGAATTCACTCACGTCAAACACAGTCATGTCAAGGAGCCATGGCCATGGCCTACCACCTATTTCTAGAAATGTAAAGGACATGAGATTTAATGGGAATATTATTAATAAGAAAGCATGGTATAAAATACATAAGGTTCCTCCAAGCACATTCTATAACTACCAACAATATTTCCAAAATGGTCAGATCAAAGCTATTCATGGTAACACCAACACATGCAAAGCACGAGGACACACCGTGGCAGCCATAGAAATATTGCACAAAATTGTAATAGATAATTCAGATTTTTCACCAAACCAAACACGTCAAGTTGAAGAAGATGGAACATTTTCTCCTTTAATATTGCTTCCTTCAACTTACACACAAAATTATCTGTTAAAAGAGATCAATGAGGCTCTTCAAAATCTCAATTACCCATCAATATCATAGTCAACAATAAGCAATATATGGAATACTAAGTTTCAAGATGTGGCATTTTCAAAGAACACCAACTTCAGTAAATGCAGTGAATGTATTGTGTTGAAATCACAGATGAAGTCAGCGACTACAAAAGAGATGGAAGAAAAGGCACGAGGTAGGTTGAACAAACATAACAAGATTGTTATGTGTGGAAGATATTGCTACTATGCCCATAGAATTATGTCAGAGCGGTTTCCAAATGAGTATTTGAGCATTATCCATAATAAAATGGATAAAACAAAGACTTCAATCCCAAGGCTACGTGTCAAATCAAAATCTATTGTAGGAACAAATTTAGGTGTGTCATTGACAGGTATGCTAACACATGGGCATAACACAGGAGGTTTTGGTCATTTCTCCCTACCATTTGTACAAATGGGATTGCAATTTACTATTACATCCCTTGCAAAGTGCTTAAGGGACCTTGAAGACCCACAAATTGATATGTATGGTGATCTACTTTATGAGAGTGGAAGTTCAAGAAACCCACTTACAGATGCCTTAATTGACACCTCTATTTACTCAAAATGTCAAGTTTACAAGGATGATTTTATATCTCATGGAAGATCAAAGAGCCAAAATGTTGATTTTAAAACTCTTCCTCCACATTTGTTGTTACAGTTGGACAATGTAGCAAGTGATAATAAGAATCGCTATCTTTTCATGTTTTTATCACTTTTAACTGCACTTGGTGTCTTCATCACTATTGAGGTTGGATTCTTGCCTGTGGGGCACACCCATGAAGACATAGATGGAACCTACAGAAGAATGTCTTCCAACCTAAAAAGTAAAGATATATATTCTTTACCTGAAATGATGGTTACATATCACAAAATTGAAGAAAAACGAGTGTTTCCACCTACACTTATTGACAAGGTCTATGACTTCAAAAGTTTCCTTAATGGATATATCAAGGAGGGAAAAAATGCACTAGTTGGACATCTTAATGTTCAATACTTCCAGTTTCTTGTACTCAATGATATTCTAGTACTAAGGTACAAGGAATCCATTAGAGATACTGAGTGGTCAGAACCAGTTGAGTTATGGAATATAGATGATGAAGGTCGACCTATAATTCCCATAGGGAACCCATCTTTCTTAGATTCCAAAAAGAATGATGCCTATTTCATAGAAATAAAGGAAGGGATAACATCATACATAAAAATGTGGAAAGACACTATCGAGAACGAAGATTCACCAATTGTTACAGAGGAATGGAAAAATAAAGTAGTGTATTCGGAAAGAGTTCTTGATACATTAGATGGAATCTATAATGATCATAGAATAATAGATGGAAGTGATTCATCTTTTGAGGATTTCTGGCCCAAGACAAGGCACGTTGTTGATGTTGATCGTAATGCACTCCATGTAATCTCAAGTATTATGGATGAAGATTTCGATAATGCAATGGATGAACCCGTATATGTTGGACCCAAATGCAACAAGCCAAAGCCAACATTCAATCCAAAGATTGATGTTCAGAAAGGAATGATGTTGCTAGTTAGATCAGGAAATGAGGATGCAAAAGAGATGATTTGGATGGAAAAATGCATCTCAGATATATTTAGGGATAATGAAAGTGAGAATCTTCATGTAAAGGTTGATTGGTGGAAGCCTATTTCAGGGAAATACAATGGAAATTTTTTAGAGCAATATTGGATACCAAATCTTGATGACACAGAACTTGGCTCTATTCCAATTAATACCATAGTTTGGACATGGCTGCCGAAGAAATAACATTGCAAGAAGACCAAGATAGATAAATATGGTCTAGAAGCTATTCTTGACCTACTTGGGTGAATATCTTAAGTTTAGGTTTATATGATTAATGAATGTGATTTTTTTTTGAAGGATCTTTTAATATGCATTTAGGCACTTTTCAATATTTTTTGTATATCAATATTATTCACTTCATATTATTTTTGGTGTAGTTTTATATTATTTAGTATTTCAATGTAATCATGTGGTGATACAGATGGCATGATTGTGCCATAAAATATTTAAATTTTAAAAGTTTTGTTTGACCAACATGACTTGTCACCATATCAAATATGCATAATCAAATTCAATAATGAACTTAAAAACATCTTCTAAACTTCAAGGTCTATTAAAACAATAATGGAGTAGCTAATTAGTATTCTATTTAATATAAACCATTTAAACACTTAATGAAAAAATGTTAGACATTTGTAATAATCTTTGAAGTGAGTTTTCCTTAATATTACTTATTATAATTGATCTAATTCAAATTTTTTGTTTTGTTGCACTCTAATTTAAAAAAAAAATGATTTTGATCATTTAACAACACAATTAGACTTATAAAATATTTTCTCTTATAGACTTTGAAGTGGTGCCAACATTGTACTAGTATAATAAATTTGTACTCAACATAGGAAAAGTAGTTAGTGTCAATTTAAAATGGTTAATAATAGTAAGAAACACAATATTGATATATTGTTAAATAACTTTATAGGTAAGAATATTTTTAAAAAATCAATTATTCACGAGTCAAATTTAATACATAAATATAAATATTAATGATAATAGAAATAATGTAACTTGGAATCTAAGTTTTAGATGAATGTCAATATGTTCTTTTCAATATAATATCCTTAAACACTCCAGGAATAAAAACTAAACATTTGTAGTAAATAGTTTAGTCAATTTTCTCTCTTTCCTCTTGGATTTGAAAATAATCAAACTGTATTACTTTGTTACTGTTCTAATTCATGATTGATTTTGATAATTAAAATGATTAGTAATTGAGTCGAGAGGTGAGGCTCATTCTACAAACTAGTATGAGGGGATGTGTAAGTTCGACTATAATTTTTTTTTTTAATGTTCTATTAATATATATTCATACACACTTTTCAATATTTGTTGTATATCAACTATTCTCTTGATATTATTTTTGGAGTTTTATATTATTTAGTATTTCAACGTAATAATATTATTTAGTATTTCAACGTAATAATATTATTTAGTATTTCAATGTGATCATGTGGTGATACAAATTACATGACAGTGCCATAAAATATTTAACTTAGTTTTTAACTTAATTTTTAACACAAAAGTACAAATAATAAATAATAAATAAATTATACTATAGTTACTCTCATTCAACATTTAAATCAACATTTAATCCCTGTAGGCTCATGTTAAATATGTATTTAAGGTGGATCTATGCTGGTATATACTGGACACATTACTATGATAATATGTCTAAATAACTTTATGTAACTTAATATATATCTTGCATATTAATCTATTATTCGTCAAGTCAGTCTCAATTAAGTTAGTTTTTTACACAAAAGAACAAATAATAAATAATAAATAAATTATACTACTACTCTCAATGATTCAACATTTAAATTGATTGTAAAAAAATATTTTCTCATGTCAACTTTAAAATGATTCAAACTTCCTACAATAGTATGTAATGATGATGGTGATAATGATGATTATCATCCACTAAGACCAAATAATATGTTATATAAGAAGCCATAAATATATTACTCTAAATTCTTAAGAATTTTATTGTTATGCTAAAAAAGCATTAAAATAAGTGTTTCAAGATCATCATAATTTTGTTTAGTTAAAAGATGAAGAAGGTTGGTAGTGCCACAAATATTTTGAAATTTAAATCCAAATTTGAGTATAATGTGGATGATCTAAGAGGGTTTTTCGTCTTCAACCATATTACTAGCGTTGCAAAGGCTATAGAAATTTAAATTGTGCCAACCTTGTTGTAGTAATAATCGTAATTTAACACATACATTGTCATGATATTTGCTATATCAAATTATAATTAAACGAGTTAATAATAGTAACATACAAAACATTCTTTTCATATTAAAGTTAATCATAATAACATACAAAACATTCTTTTCATAAAGTTAATAATAGTAACATACACAACATTATTTTCATAAGATGACTTTAACAAATTTAGCTTTTAGTACAAACCATAAAAAATCTTAAAAGAGATAATGTAAGGAAACCAAGATTAAGATGTGAAATATTTGCTTTTGCAAGTTTATATAAATTTGTTTAATATACTTTACCATGAGAAAATTTTCACCAAAAATGGTGAATATATACATTAAAATTACTAAACTAAGTGATTTTATAATCCCACATTTTGAAAAAACTTAATTTAGTTAAAGTTTATAAATTCTAGATCGACGAAAAACATCCAATTTTAATGAAATATGTGTTATATTGTTGAGTCTCAAAAGTGTTTTCCATATTCATACATATTTCCATTATGTCATTACCATTTAGTTCTCATTTCATAACTATCTGACCTAAAACCCTTCATCAAGTAACCATTTTCATAAATATATGGGTTAGGATCCTTGTCTTCCAAATTTATTTATTTTATGTGTTTAAAGTGAATTTATGGTTAGAAAATAGAAAATTAACATAGTTTCATATATCTATATATGTGTTATGAGTTTTGTGATATGTGTAGGCCAAAAGGAAGCTTCTAAAAGACCTTTATGTGGCCTCCCAAAACCAAATTCTAATTTTAGTGGAGAATATCATGGGATCATGAGGACATGTGTCTCATTTCCTTTTTGTATTGAAACTCTAAGAAGATATGTGTCTCATTTCTTATTTGTATTGAAACTCTCAAAAGACATGTGTCTTATCATTTCCTATTTTGATTGTAACTCTAGAGATAGAGGGAGAGATTCATGAACTCTCATTAATAAGATAACTTCTCATATTTTTGTATAAATAGGGGAAGCTTTTTCCTATCAAGGGTAGTGAAAAATAGGAGAAGAAGAGAAAGGATTAGAGATTGTTTTGTAACAACACTTAAGATGGAATGGGATGTAGATTTGTGAGTTTATCAATAAAGATGTTCTTTGATGTTGTTTTCATCACATCTTCAAGGAGATAAGGATTACACCGAATTGGTAGCAGACGGCCCCTGCTATTTGAGGAGGTTTTACATGTTTTCTCGATAAGTCATTTTCAATTCTGTTTTGTGATATTTCCTTACTTAGATTGCTTTCTGAAATCATAGTTTTTAACATTATTTTTCATGTCATTTTCTTAGATAAAGGATCCTCATGATATTGCAATTAGTCTCTTTCTCAAGCTCTTCCAATACATCTCTATTAAATGAATGGGATTCAATTGTAATATTCTGAGTTATTAGCGTTTCATTTTCTATTATTTAATTAAAAATAAGATCCTCATTATACTGTAGTTAGTCTCTTTCAAAATCTTTTCCAATAAACATCTAATTCACGAATGAGACTAAGTTGTAATATTTTGAGTTATATACTGTTTTTCTTCATAGAAGATCCTTATCACATTATGATTAATCTCTTTCAAAAAGCTCTTCCAATAAACCTCTAACTCATGAATGAGATTTAGTTGTAATGTTATAAGTTGTTTCAGCATTTCCTTTTATGTTTTAGGAGATCTTCATTGCATTAGAATTAATATTTTTCACAAGCTCTTCCAAAAAATCTCTAACTAAATGAATCAGATTAAGTTGTAGTGTTTTGAGTTACTTTTAATTTCATGAATGTTCATTTAGAAGCTGTAATATCCATGGATTAGGACTCTCTGTTTTCATCATTTTCTAATTAGGAACAGAACTTGCAAATCAATTTTGTTTTATTTCATTTATTAACATTTCATTTTCTCCCTTTTGACATAGATCTAACTTCATATTTTTAGCATAGAGTAGCATACTAAGTATCAAACATAAAAACCCCAAAAAATCAATAAAACACTAAAAACAACGAAGTAAGAAAAATGGATACTTAGGCACATATAGTGCATCAAACTTCATCAGTTTACTAGCCCTGGTCGATAATTTATGTTAGCAGTTTAGGATGCTAAATTGACTAAATACATATCATCATGAATCTCATTTTGGTAAATTATATAATTTTTTCTATGCTAAAAAAAATTCGTAAACATAAATGAATTATATGTACATATACATGTACATGATAATCTTGTACGTGTATAAATACATTGAAATTTTTTAATATTTATGTAATTATATTGAATCATGGGGTGAAAATGGTTTCCAAATTGGAAGAAGGTGAACCAGGACGATTAAAGAAGAAGACCATATGCCAACTACCACAACTCAGTCTGAGCTGATATTTATGACGAGCTTCCTTTAGAAAGAATTGTACAAAAATGAATGGTGCAGAGGTGCACAACTCATTATTCAAAACTAAAGAACAATATTGGGAGTTAGTAGCTCCATGCAGAGAGTCAGAAAATCTTAGAAATGGTTGTGCACTCTTTAAGTACATTTCTTAATATTTACATGAACCTCGTGCCAACAACTGATGGATATATATATATATATATATATATATGATGAGGCATAGACAGAAAACAATTATGGGTCCCACTAAATCGGTCTATGTAAGTATGAGGGTTACAAAAGCATGTGCTAAATCTATGTTTAATCTCGAAGAAGTGGTGAAAACAAAGATGCTCAAGGTGAAATAGTTCAAGCACCCTAAAATAGCCCACCATTTTTATGATAAGTTCCTTATAGTGTATGGAAAGCTACCATGGAATGACTATATTCCACATTATTTTGATAAAATATTTTATACATAATTTTTTTTTGGTATGAAACATTTTATACTAACCTTCCATGTAAATTTTATGGTATTAGGAGAGGTCAAAGATATGAACATAACGGTTCATTATGGGATACTCAATTGCCTCATCCTCCACCTCCATTGGTACCTCCACCTCTACATATGGTAGCTTTGCGATCGAAGATGGATGCCACTTCTTATATTGATCGCGAAGCAAGGGATTCCATTATAGACACTATACCAAATGCATTGACTCCAATTGATTTCTACCTAAATAGAAAAACATCACAAGTTGATGCGTGTGCTGATTGTTTATAGAAATCAAACATGGAGATATATAATGTTACTATTGAATATGTTAAAGCACATTCAAAGGCTTATAATGATGGTTGGAAATACCTAATTGGTCACGAGGAAGAGGGTGTGTGATCAACATTTGTTAATGTTTAGAGTGGACATTTTAAAGTAATGTAATGCATGTGTTAATGTTGATACATAAACATTTTGTAAATTTTTTCAAATATAATCTAAAAATAATGTATCATGTGTTCACCATTTACAGTTAATTTTTTGTTGAATGAAAATTTTGATAATATCACGGTGCCAAGTTCAGGTTCAAATGAACATATGTCGAGATATGCTTCTTTTTTTTTGTTATAAATTGAAGAAATTTTCGTTAAATAATAAGATCTCTATCTTATAGTTTTTAAATTTTTAAATTTTAGGTTTGTGGAGACATTTTCCCTTCTCTACAGACATTAGCGATGGATTCAGCTATGAGGATAGGATCTTCTAGAAAATTTGTAAACATTGTTACAATTTTTCTAATATTGTGAGTGTATGCATTTTCATGTGAAATTTTAATTTTTTAGTTTATACATGTACATGTATTGTACATGGCTTCCATGAGGGCACAATGTAGGGGGAATGCCATGAGGTATTGCACAGAGTTTTAAGCTTGAGTCAACTATGGGTATTGGATTGTCTAAACAATTTGAAAAAGATACAATTTGTTTAATATTGTTAGTTTATGAATTTTCATGTGCAATTTTAAAATTTTAATATATATATATGTACATGTATTGTATAAGGCATCCATGAAGGTGAAATGAAGGGTGAATTCCATGAGATATTTCATGGAACTGAAAACTTAATTCAGCTACGAGGATTGGATCGTCTAAACAATTTTAAAAACTTGTTACAATTTTTTTAATATTTCCAATTCATGCATCTTCATGTGAAATTTTAAATTTTAAAATATACATGTACATGTGTTGTACATGGCTGCCATGAGGGTGCAATGGAGGAGGAACGCCAGGCGATATTGCATGAAATTCGAAACCTTTTATAATTCTTTTTTTTATGATAAAATTATCATTTAATTTTAATACATTAAAATTTAATTTAAAAGTACACTGTCTTATGTATATATACATATCACACATGGTGTGCAGGGCGCACGTGATTCTAATGATAGTACAAGGATGTTGATACATCGTATATTTCAACGACATTCTCTTTGATCCAAATTTTATTTGAAAATACCTTTGTTATATATAATTTTATCATGATATAAATTTTGGGCATATTAAAAGTAAAAATGTTTATTATGAATTGATATCTTTGATCCATATTTTTATTTGACAACTTTTTATTATATTTACTTTTATAATGATATAAATTTTGGACATATTTTAAAGAGAACTCTTTACTATGAACTGATATTTAATATTCTAATTTTGGATTTTATACATTTTGCATGATGATTATTATAATGTTAGTAGAGGATAATATGGAATTGGGCACAAATTCTTAATTTTTGTGAGGTTGTTTTTTCAAGTTCTTTAATAAATAATAAAATTTCAAATTTCAAAACATGGAACATTTTGCATTCATGAATCTTATAATGGGGTGGATGTCTAAAACAATCATAAATAAAAATTTCATTATAAAACATGGTATACATTTTGCATTCATGAATAGATCAGCATCTTGTACAAAGAGCTTCTATGGACATGGGTTGTATCAAATACCTCCATTCTACACAATATTTTTTTTAATATATAAATACTCTAATTCATGCCTTCTTTTTCTCATTCAATGTGATGACAATCATTGTGTGTCAATTGTTTTTAAGATTTTAGTAAAATATCCCATAAAAATTAACTTAAATTATATATATCCTATTAAGGTGTCCATAATTTAATTACACAACCCTCTACATTTATCCCTTGGACAACCTACATGTAATTATGAGTGACTAAAATGATTCAAGGTCTCACCATTTATGCCAACTATTTATGATATCTTTAGGCTAATCCGTATGCCTTATGAAGCCTTGGTGAAATCCTATCGAAGGTCCTATTTGGATTAAAACTAAAAATATAATTTTTATCCCTAGGCACGTGGATATTGGTAATTTATTGTTTATATATATATATATATATATAACCCTTAGTTTACTGTTATTTAATTATAACACCACCTCTTAAAAATGGTTCACTCATACACCCAACAAATGTTGTGGAAGGCGTATGCCTGCGACATTGTATGGAAAATCCTCTTATGTCGTGCACCCTCTAACACATGTTGATCAAATAGAGGTGAGATGTAACATGATTCTTATTTTTTAGTGGATGATATATATTAATCGAGGAAATCCAACGGTTGTTACTTGACCTTCAAAGCCTAAACTTGTAACCACACTTTTCCCTTGATCATTTTTGCATCGACTATCCTTCTTCGATTCTTATAGCTACTCGAGTAAACTTGATCTGTGGATGCTTGGAATGAGAGCAGTTTTTTTCTGAGGGAGATATGTTAGTTTCATGCTGCAAAGAAAATGCACCTAGCATCACGCAACACTATTGGTGTCAATTATCTAGAACGATGTCATTGAGGTGAGAATTAGGTCGCACCTATGGCATTTTATCCGAACTCTTGTGTTCGTCACTCCCAACACGTAATTAGCTCGCTTATTTAGTGGTAAGTATTCATTCTAGGATATATATATATATATTTTTTTTCTTGTTACAATTCATTAGGTCGTAGCTAATGCATTTACAGTTGGGATTTTTATCCCTTTTGAGCTATTTTCCTCTGCAATTTTGAATTGGGCACTCTGTGATATGCTTTTCCCTTTGGTGCATCCTTGGCAATGATTTTACTAGTATAACTATGTTATAGTGTAATTTTTTTTTATTTTTTATTTTTTGGTTCCATGCCACTCATATTCATTGTGATTTTAGTTAATCTTATAACTTTGAGGTTTTATATGTAAGATTTAGTAAAGAAAATTTTAAGGATAGAAAATTATCTTGAACTTTAAAAACATTGTTGAATCTTACTAGTCCCTAATATGCAAACTATAAAATGTTTTTGATATATTTGTCAAATTATTCAAACTAATAATGGTTTTATTTATATTCTCTATCAAATGTTGGCTATTTTTAATGTAAAATAATTTTATAATATAAATTTTGGGTGAATATTTTTTAGAAAAAATTGAAATTGGTGAATCTTCTTTTTGGAAAAGTCATGTAAAATTATCCCACTTACAAATATTATCCCCTAAAATTTTCCAAGAAATATTGGCTCGATTACAAAAAATGCACCAGTGCTATGATCCTGGTCGCTCAAAATTGATCCTAGGCAAGTCCATACCTATTTTCACCCAATATTACTCCTGTTACACCCCTTGCTTGTTCGTAGACTGTTCCAGGAAATCCCTTTTTAATTCCTTTCATTACTTGATACCATCGTTGTAGGTAAAATTTACAGATTCCAATAGTTCCACTTATTCTCATCTTGCGTTCTGAATGAACCGACGAGAGCGAGGATTATTCCAACTTATTTTCCGCCAAGTGTCATTATTCCCTCATCCACTCATTTACTAAGAAGTTCTCCAAAATAACTTTCAATAAATAGCATTTTAATTTGAGGCATGGCTGGTATTTTCTCCACAGCTTCTTAAGAAGCCTATAAATTAGTTATTATATAGGTATAATTTGAATATATGTTTCATTCATGGTTATAATGTAAAATTTACATTTTAATTCCCTTTGTCTCCCCAAACCAATTTCATTTTCTTATGGTTCAAGTTCTTATTCTCTGGGTAAACGTATGTATAGGTATGAAGTCCGGTGCCATTTTATTGCATGCCTACCTAAGTTGTGTCCAATTAAGTTACTCAAATAATAGTTTTCACCATATTCGGGGTCGGTTCTTCACCATGTTCCAATTATTACGGTGTTGGGTTTTATAACACTTTTCCGAGGTAAAATGTGTTTATAGTAGACTTGATGGACCATCATACTTGCAACACATATATATTAAGCTTCCCAGCTCTTCAACGGGTGCAATACCCATACTTTACTATACTATTATTGTAATGACCCTTGAGGTTACTTGTTACATATACTGCTTATTGGACCTATTATTTTTCTTAAAATTTCCTGTGTTGGTTAATGCATTCTCATATTCGGTAAATTCCAGATATTATGAATGTGCCTTCATTTCAATAAATTCCAATTTCTAATACATGTTTTGTTTTTCATTGTTCATTCTTTGATTTTCTAGTAAATAAGAATATGTTTTTACATGAACCCAAAGTCCTCTCAATGTATATGCTTAGCCAATTTATAAAAACCCTATCATCCTACACTAGAATATATTCAATTTTGGTCATAGTAAGTGCAACTATTTTTCCCATTATTTTTAATCAACTCTAATATATAATTTTAAAATTCATTCTAGTTAACTCAGGAGTCGAATTAGTAATAATTAATCTAGGTTAATACTACTCGAGAATGATTCTACCCATTTTTTTATGTTCTTATCGTCCATAGTTTTCCATGATTTAATAGTCCCATTGAATTTATTTTTATATATATTGAATAATAACAGTATGATTTCACACACACTACATCATTTCTCTCGCCCATATGGATTGAATCTTACCCTTCACGAGGAAGAATTTGCATCTTCCTTGTTATATATTTATTTATTGGGAAGTCATTGACATTCATTTCCACGAAAAAACCCTATATTTTTAGTCTACTTCAATCTGAACATAATTATACTATTTTGATTGGAAACCAGTGCAGCGACAGGAAGGCACTTAGGTTATTTAGATCACTCTCTATATAAATTCAGTATTGAATTTAACTGAGAGATATTTGTATTTGAGGATTTTCCTTTAGTGGTTATCGTCTTTGTAACAACTCTACTTACCCAAAAAAAAAATTATATTTATAACCTTGTACTACTTTTGTCCTTAGTGAATTAATTTAATTCTAACTCTTTACCGCCTCCTACAACATTTCATTAGAGGTTACATTTTTTACCTTCTATCGTTAGTATCTTCCTTATGACATCATTATTTTCAGAACTATTAGTATAATTATATCCACACTAGCGGAATCATATTCCAATAATTCCTCTTTTAATGTATTACTAATTCGCCTCATCTTCATGGCATTCATACATTTATGTCAATGTACATTAAGTATTTTATAACTGTTTCTATTGCTATTATCTTATTAATTTTATACACCTTTCCACAACTCTACCTTTTATAAAATTTTGATTAACTTTATAACTTTAATAAATATTAAATTTAAAGTTGCCTATTAGGACATGATCCCCTACATCCTAATCTCATATGTGTTTCCATAGGGTATCAATTTGAACTATAATAAGTGAAGTTTCATCTTATATTAGAATTTTATAATCTCTCTTAATTCTTAGATAACATTCGAATATGTATAGTTATGCCAACATGAATTTCCTATATCTATATATTAAAATTACCCATTGAGGGTTTTATTTTCTATCGCATGATCATCGAATTTCATTTCATTCCCCTTGGATTTATCACTATTATGGAATTCGAAATAGTTATAAGTCACGCTACCATTATCCTTATTGACATTATCATATTGACTTTATGTTATCGTAATTGAGTTATGGTAAGCCTTTTAATGGTATAAAACATGCTTTAAATGTCATACGTTTCCCTATGGATATTCAACAATACCTTTATAGATTGCATCATATGTGAAATAATGATTTATGACAGATTTCCCTGCAACTCTTTAAGGTTTCGTTAGTTCGATGCTACCTTGAAACAATTGAATTTAAGAAATCTTAACTTGGTCACGTGGTCATATTAATTTCATTACTAGGTGGAGCCCAGATCTCTTAGCATTGGACACTTGAGATCAGCTCGTACTCTTTCCCTCCATCATTCTTGATTAGGGTTTATTGTATTCATTTCACTTTGCTTCATATGTCATTTGGCATTTTTACCACCCGAGGGTTTTGGCTATGGTTCTATACTGTAATATTGCAATGTTAATGGCCTCCCTCTGCCATCTTTTTCTCAGAGAGACAACTACAGATGCAGGTAACCTTGTTCCCCTCTTTATGATGCTCAAACTTCTTTATTAATACTCATATATATTTACACACTTCATTTTTAATTGAGAATGTCTTAGTTAGTCGAGTATTTCATACATAGATTTACTTGTCGTTTCTCTTTCATTTTTGGGAACGGGTGAGTTCCTTTCTTCCTTTACATTGAAGGAGAGGAGAGGGTTTAGTACGACATGCATACAGTGAACTCTAAGGTATTATTAGTTCACCATACGCAGGTAAGTCGTGTAATTCTTACACAGTAGTTACATCTCCCTCTTCTACGTTAGAGTGTCGTTTTCCTTCTTGCAATTTAGATCATTCACACTATGGTAAAGCTCAGATCTGCTTGTTTAATAGAAATTAGTCTTCAAGACTGTTCAATGATTGCTTTGTCCAAATAATTTGGCTCCAAAATTCATACTCTTCTAGTGAGTTATGAATTTGCCTTGTTGGTTCTTCATTTTATTATTTGTTTTCTTTTCTAGAGATATCATATTTTGTGTTTGACTCTCTGTCTGGAATTTACCATTTTAAGTTAAAGCTTTATTATGATGCGATGTGGAATTCATAATTGTTTCCTGTATGCATAGGAGTTAATAGGTTGAATTCGGAATTAACATTCCAAAATTTACCTTTGTTATAATAATTATGTGATATTATATTGAATACGTTGTTCTCTGTATTCTCATATGTTTCAACATCTAAATAACTATTCCTCTCTGACATATGTTGATTATACTCTGCAATTTCTCAATTTACGCAGAGATATTTGAGCTTATTCAACTTTTGTAACATGTTTAATCTATTAACTGATGTTTTTCCTCAGCGATTTTGGTTATTCATTTAGGTTAATTCATTTTCGTTTGCTCCATACACCCATAGTGTTGCTAAAATGAATTTAATTTTCTAAATTTTCATGTTTCTTATATATTTATAATCTTTGTATATCACCGAGTTGGATTTCATGGCATGAATATGTCTTAGTTAGTTTACAGAAGTCGAATTATTTATATTTCAATTTATGGAATATATATTTTAATTCAGTCTCTCTATATGTACTCTATTAAATCATTACTTACATTCTCATTGATATATATATATATATATATATATATATATATATATATATTTTGTTTGTATTATAAAATCTCATAAACATTCATAATATTAATAAATACAAGGTATGTGAATACTTTTGTTAGGAAAGAAATGATTATTTTCTTCATTTCCTAGACTGGTCAAAATTTTCTTTTACACATGAAACTCCTCTTTTCCCGCTTCTGTTCCATTCATGTATTTACATAAAATACACAGTACATGGTTCCCACCTAAAACTTAGGTAATTAATTTTCTATAATTTCAATACTATTATAGAATTATAATATCCTTGTTAGTTTTCTCCACCGACATAGGTGTTTTATTTTTTTGTTCATACATAGAAGATACTTGACTGCCTAAAAATTGACTAACAAGGTAATTTCCTGTGTTAACTAATATTGGAAATTTCCAATATTTTATGTATTTATTTTAATATTTCTATTAAATAAAAATCTAACCACTCTTTATGTGAATTTCTTTTACAATTATTGCACATCTCGTAATTTACAAGTACTTTTGCCTTCTTTCTCAAAAAAATTGACAATTAATTTGGTTTCATCTATTTAGATGTTGCTCGGTATGATTCACAAAATTCAGTCCGTTGAATTCAATGACATTTATTCATGTGTACAATATGTAATTAATACCAAGAACAGTTGACTTTCAGTCAATATAACTCTCACAATATTTGATATCATTTTATAACAATATTTATACATGTTTTTTTCACATTGAATTGTTGAATGTTCATCCATGTATTAAGTATATACATGTTTCCCTATTTGTTTATAGTATTTCAACGACATGTATAAGTTATGCATAATTCCTATTTTATGTTGTACTTAAAATTATACTTTCCACATAGTATTTCAATATGTAAAATAGTATTGCATTTCTTCTTTTAGCATAATAAGTAAGTGGATGTATATTGGTTTTTCTATTTTATGTACAAGATAAGTTTTTATCCATAGTTTTTACAAAATATTTTCTTCTTGAATTAATAATAAATCCCACTATATATATATATATATTGGTTTCTTCATTGTTTAAAGAAATAACTAATTATGTGCCATCTTTCTATTAACATCTTTACAATATTTTGCACTCCTAATGATATATTAATTCTTACAAACCTAACAACAGAATTAAACTCTTATAATTGGGTTTTGACATTCTGTTTGTTGGTTAACTAATTTAACTAGTATATGTAACTATACAGAACTACAAATATACCTGCTATAGTAATGTTTCTATTAAATATATCAGACACTTCACCCTTAATAGTAAAATAATTTATTATATAGATTGATAATTCATAAGATATAATTTTCCACTTATCTTCCAAATTAAAACACATTTACTCTTATTCAATCATCATAATTATAACAACAGAATAAAAAGACAAAATTTAATAACTGTGTATACCAACTCTTGTAGAGACTATTTTCCACCAAACCTTGAGCTTTCATAAACAGCTCCCCCTGAGCAGAGACCAATTCCTTCTAGTGTGTAGACAACCTCTTGTCTACCCAGAAATGGCTTATTTAAACATGATTTCCCTCATCATTTTTCCATAATTGTGTCCAGTTAAATCACGTTTTTTTTTTCCTTTATCCTAGGCTTTACTTTTGTTTTTTCCACAAAAGCTCTTTAAAACTAGCTTTTTCCTCTTTCTAGTTTTATATCACCTCTTCTCGGTAGCTTTTCACATTACTGAGGTATATTTTAGATTTTTATCTCTAATCCAATATATTTAATTTATTTTATTTTTTCCATGGATTTTTGGAGATTTCAGGAAACACTTTGGATTTAAATCCATCCTCATGGACTTGAAATTCTAGTTTCCAATTTACTCTAGTTCTTCCACAATCATTCAAATTTCACATTTATTAATTAAAAAAATATATTTCGACACATATAGTTTTCCTTTAGATCCACTTAACCTTTAGGATTTTCAATTGTCTAAATAAAAGTAGTAAAATAGAAATATTAGATATCTCCCCTCTAAAACACCGTCCTCGATGTTGCAAAACATCACTTCAATTCTCAAGAAATGATGTATATTTCTATTTCATTTACTCTTCTCGCTCCCAAGTAGCTTCCTCAGGTGTAAAGTGCCTCAGATGCACTTTCACCCTAGCTATGGTCCTATTCTGGAGCTCGATTTCTTCCCATGCTAGTATACGAAGGGGCTCTGGAAGAAATTCCCCTTCGATTTCCACCTGTATCATGGTCCAATCAATTACATGAGTAGGGTCATGTACATACTTTTTCAATAATGAAACATGAAAAATATTATGGACCTTAGTATGACTAGGTGGAGCCAATTTTTAAGATATTGGCCCCACTCTCTCTAGAACTTCAAATGGTCCATAGTAGCGTGGTGCTAACTTAGCACAACTACCTGTATGTAATGTAGTATTTTAAAGCTTAATCCTTAAATAAGCATGATCTCCCACTTTGAATTCTCTATGAATTCTCTTTTTTTCTACATAGCTCTTTTTTCTATCTTGAGTTGTTTTAATATTTTATTGAATTTTCTTCACAGTTCTTTCCATCTCCTACAATGCATAAGGTCCAAGAATTAACTTCTCTTCTAGTTGGCTCTAGATAAGCGGAGTATGGCATTTCCTGCCATATAATGTTCCAAAAGAACTCACCTTAAATGAATCTTGATAACTATTATTATATGCAAATTCTGCCAGATGCAGAACATCTTCCCATCTTGTAGGTTTGTCCATAACATACATGTGTAAAATGTATTCTAAAATTTGGTTGGTTCTTTCATTTGGAAATCTCTTTGAAGATGGTAAGTAGTACTAAAATTAAATTTGGTACCCATTCCTCCAAATAAAGTTTTCCGAAAGGCTGAACTAAAATTTTCATCGTTGTCAGATATAATAAATTTTGGAATGCCATGTAATGTCACAATTTCTTTCATGAATACATTAGCTACTTGAGATGTGCCAAAAGTAGATTGTTCTAGTAAAAAGTGTGTTTCCTTATTTAATGTGTTTGCAACCACCATTATAGAGTCATGTTGATGTTTAGTTCTAAAAAATCCAGTAATGAAATATATGGAAACCACTTCCCACTTCAATTCTTGAATAGGTAAAGGGTTCAATAGTCCCATTGGATGTTGATGTTCCACTTTTACTTGCTAACATTCTAAACACCTAGTTAGATAATCACGAACATCTTTTTTCATACACGGAAAAGACATGTTCTTCCTTAATGCTGAAATCATTCTTTGATAACCAGGATGACCTGCATAAGGTATTTTATGATACTCATCTAAAATTTACTATCTTAAATATTTCACATTTGGAATATACAATATTTATTTATAATGAATCAATCATTTCTTGTTTTTAGTATATGCCACAACTTCAATTTTTTTCAATTTCTCTTGTAATTTCACATATTGTTACTCTAGCATCAGCACTTAATAGTTCTTCTATTTAAAATTTCACACTAATTCTTGCATTGGTCAAAAATTAATGAGCATTCCTACTCAAATCATTATAAACATTATTTTCTTTTCCTTTAATGTGCTTGATTTCCATATCAAACTCACTAAGGAAGAATAAACATCTACCCTATCTAGAATTTAAATCTGGTTGAGTAAAGAAGTATTTCAGACTTATGTGATATTTGATTAATATGAACTTCTTTCCCAACAGATAATGTCTCCACAAATTCAATCCATGTATCAAAGAAACTAGTTCTAAGTCATATACAGTATAATTTTGTTCATGTTTTTTTCAATTTTCTTGACTCATATGCTATGCCTGAATTATCTTGTATCAACACTCCTCCTAACCCTTCCACACATGCATTTGTACACACTACAAATTCCTTGTTTGGATCAGAAATTTTTAGTATGGGTGCAGTATTTAATTTGAGTTTTAATTGTTCAAAACTACTTTGACACTTTGTTGTCCATTCAAACTTCATTCATTTTTTCTGTAAGGAAGTAATAGGATAGGCTAAGGTTGAAAATCATTCCACAAAGCTACGGTAGTATCCAGGAATACCCATAAAAGATCTTATGGCTGCGACATCAATGGGTATAGGCCAATCCGTTATTGCTTGTATTTTTAGTGGGTCTACTGCTAAGTCATCCTTTGAAATCAAAAGACCCAAATACTAAATTTTATCTTTGTAAAATTAACATTTGCTAAATTTTTCATATAATTCATGTTCTATAAGTGTTTGTAGGACTATTATGAGATGTTCTTTGTGTTCTTCTTCATTTTTTGAGTACACCAAATTGTCATCAATGAACACTAGTAAAAACTTATCTAGATACTTGTGTAGTACACTATTCATTAAACACTTGAATGTAGCAGGTGCATTAGTTAGTCCAAAGGGTAGGACTACTAGTTCATAGTGTCCATATCTAGTCTCGAATGTTGTTTTATTGATGTCCTCACCCTTAATTCTGAGTTGGTGATACCCTCTTCTTAGATCAATCTTTGAGAAGATAGTGGCTTCTCTCATTTGATCAAATAAGTCATCTATCCTTGGAAGAGGATATCTATTCTTAATAGTCAATTTATTCAGCTCTTTGTAACCTAAGCACATTTTTAATGCGCCATCCTTATTTTTAACAAACATTATCAGTGGCCCCCAAGGAGAGACACTTGGTCAATGTACCCTCTATCTAGCAATACTTGCAATTGTAGTTTCAGCTCTAATAGTTCAGGAGTACTCATTCTATCGGGTGCTCTAGAGATAAGTGTAGCTCCTAGTACTAACTCAATTGAGAAACCAATTTCTCTTTTAGGGCTAAATGGGGGATTTCCTTGGGAAATACATCCTTAAACTCTTTGATTTCTGGTAAATTTTATACAACCTCCTTTTTATTTTTCTGTCCCAATTCTTCAGCTTATACAACATACACTTGACAACCCTTTCTTGTTGTCCTTTTTAGCTGTAATGCAGAAATTTATATGATTGCTATTGGTCTTGGTTTTCCTTTCACTATCACAACTCTTCCCTCACCATCTATACAATGAACTATTTTATCTAAGAAATTAAATATTTATTTATGCTTCTCTAACCAGTCCATTCCTACTAACAAATCATATGATCCTAGACGAAAAATATTTAGATGAATTTCAGTTCATACCCATTTAAATTTAAAACATTTTCTAGAAGTTTATGGGTCACTTTTCTTTTTGTTCCTGTAGCTAACTGCAATAACCATGCTTGCTAAATTGTTTTTTACTTTAACTTGCAATTTTCCTCCATTTATGGACTCACATAACTTAAATTTTCTCATGGATCTATCAAAACAGATACAGTTTGTTCAGTAATAATTTCTTTGATTTCTATCGTGGTTCATTGGTGTTCATCCTGGTGATATTCGAGTAATGTTGTGCAAAGTAGTTGCATCCCATAACACTTGAATGCTTTGAACTGTTTTGTGAGGACAATCACGTAACACATGGGGTTCTCCACACTCCTGACACTTTAGTGGTTCTTTCATTTTTACAACACTTTCCTTTTTTTTGTTTGCATCCATATTCTTAGACCCAGTTTGTAACTGTGCTGCTTCATTTTTTCCAGTTTTATTAAACTTCTTCCTTTGATGATTTTTCCCAAAATTCTTCAAATAGGTTGGTTTTACTCTTTTCACATTTGAGTCACCCTTCCCCTTATCTTTGTTTTTCCAACTTTTACACCGATCATTTCTGCCTTTGAACTCCCAATAACACAATCTTGCTTTACGAACAGCTTCATCCATTGTCTTTGGATTATCAAATTCGATTATCTCTTTATATCTAGTAGGTACGCAGTTTAGAAATTGTTGTACTTTCGCCTTTCCCTCTCTAATATAAGGCACATAGCGAAGAAAGATAGTGAATTTTGTAACAAACTCATTAACTGTGAGTTGTCCCAATCTCATATCATGGAATTCTTTGGCTTTATCATCATAATATCTCTTATTCAGGTAATTAGACTTAAATTTGGCTTCAAATTCTTCTGAGGTAACATTTTTTTCATCCAGCACATGTACCATTTTTGTTTCTTCCCACCAAAGTGTGGCTTTACCCTATAGTTGGTAAATTCCCAATTTGGATTTCATGTTCCTTCCATATTCATATAGCTGGAATTATTTAACCATGTTCAGAAGCCAAGCTTTTGCATTCTCCTTTTCACCATCAAAAGTGGGAGGCTTGATTTTTCAGAATTCTCCTTGCAATTCCTTTTTCTTTCTGGAATGTTGTCCATATGCTTCCCCACCTTTACATCATTAATATTTGGTTTCAAATTCTTTCCTCTTTTTTCGATGGTCTTCACTTGCATGACTAGACATTGAGGTTAACTTTTTGATCAATCTCTCTTGCTCTTCACTAGCTTGCAACAATTGAGAATTTTGATTTGGTGGATTTACCTCCCTCCCCAGATCCATGTACAACCTTCCTTTGTCACTCATAATAGAAGTTGTACTTTTTCTGCACTTAAATTACTATACAAGAAAAAATTAGCACATGATATTTTGTAAAAGAAAAATAAATTTACAGCAACATAATTTTGGGTTTTTCTATGTGAGGACACATAGGCCCAATGTTTTCAAAATGGGCTTTGATACCATTTGTAACAACTCTACTTACCCAAAAAAAAAATATCTATTTATAATCTTGTATTTCTTTTGTCGTCAATCAATTAATTTAATTATGACACTTTACCACCTCTTACAACATTTCAATAAAGGTTGTAGGTTTTACTTTTTTTCATTAGTATCTTCATTACGACACCATTGCTTTCAGAACTATTCGTATAATGATATCCACACTAACCGAATCATATTCCAATATTTCCTCCTTTAATGTATTACTAATTCACCTCATCCTCATGGCATTCATACATTCTTGTCAATGTACATTAAGTCCTTTATAATAGTTTCTGTTGCTATTATCTTATTAATTTTATACACCTTTCCACACCTCTACCTTTTATATAATTTTGATTAACTTTATAGATTTAATAAATATTAAATTTAAATTTGCCTATTAGGACATAATCCCCTACATCCTAATATCATATGTGTTTCCTTAGAGTATCAATTAGAATGATAATAAGGGAAGTTTCATCTTATATTATACTTTTATAGTCTCTCTTAAGTCTTAGATATGATTGGTAGCCTTGACATATACACAGTTACCAGTAGAGATGATAAATCACATCAAAATAAATGTGGAGTAATTAAGATAGAACCGGTAGCATGAAACGGTTGATGGTTCGAATGTTTCCTTTGCCAAGCGTACATAACTCAAATTGAAATGGCGAGATTTGGTAATGGGAACCAATGCAATGAGAAATTGCATAAAGTTAAATTGTCTTGAACATATGCATAGATTTAGGTGCGCAGACGTAGAAGGATTTAAACCTACTCAAGAGACACAGTGAAGGCAGTGAAGTTTGACAGTCGGAACCGTGAGACAATTTTGATAAATGAAACTGGTGGTTTCGCATAAGAACTCAACCAAAAGAGTTGAATCTTATCAAATACTTAAACTTGAATTTTAGAACTGAGGGCATAGAGGAAATGCATGTTGGAACCATGAATAAGGAACCATGAAGTAGTTTTCCAAATCCATAAATGGAATTCGTATGAGTGGAAGCATAATGGAACTAAACCCATAGGCCCCAAGATCGGGTTCAGGTTTATGAATCTGCAGTGTTAATAAATTTTTTGAAGGTTGCAGGTCCATAATGTTTAAATGAAAGGTGAACTTTCCCTGTGGCAAATTCACTTTTCATCAATTGGTATCAGAGCGGGAAAATATTTCCTGCAGAAAGGAGTTTCTGTAAGAGGAAGAGGAGGTACAGTTTTGTGAATTTTTGTTAAGCTTGTGAATTTTTTTGTGTGTTTTGGAAAGGTAGTAGTAGAGGAAGGTGAGAATATTGCAGCAACCTAGAGCAGGAGTGCTCAAATGGTTCCACAGGAGCGAACCAGAGAGATGCCAAAAGACTGAGCTCAGGAGAGAAGCTTGGTCAAGTATCTGGTAGCAGGGAGGGCTTGCTATTGCAAAGGTTTTTCTGCATCTCACGATGGAAAATTTCACACAGGATGTGGGTAGAATTATTCAATATGTTGCTACGGGAAGATCACAAAGAGCTATTCCACAATGATGTGGGTAAAATTGCTGACAAATGTAGAAGACATATGACTAGGAGGTCATTAATTTTTTGTGCCTTGTAAGTCTAATGCAGGGGCATCCGAATAGATCTGAATTCAAATTCAGATCTGAAACTGAAGAGGCAGTTATGCGAACCATTATGAAAACTAGGGAAAAAATTAGTTAAAACTGATTCTCGATCCTTGTAAAACATATAAAAAGAGAAGCCAGTATTGTGTGAGAAGGGAGTCAGTGAATGCAATGTAGTTGCAAGAGAATGCATGACTAAGGCTGAAATGCCTTAGATTGTAATCTACTTTTTCATGTATAGTATAAATATGATTGTGCGTGATTTATATGTATTTGTGTATTGAATTGTGCTTCTTCATAGTTTATTTTTATAAGTTAAAAGCTGTGATATTAGACTGTGAGGATCGATGGTGATCCAAGCATAATGTGTAATCGTTATTTGTGTTTCAGTTTTATGAATCAATTTCTGTTTTTATAGTTTAGTTTATCGACCATCAATCTATGGGAGGATCAATGGCGATCCCATAAGATATTACGCTATGGGTTTGTGCAGAATTATTGATGCGGAGTTAAAGTTGAGAGGAAAGAAAAGAATACAGCGAGAGGAACCATGATGAATCTGAATTGAAAAGCGTATTCTGGTGTAAACCAGCGCAAAGATGATTGGAAGCCTCAACATAAACACAGTTACCAGTAGAGATGAGAAATCACATAAAAATAAAGGTGGAGTAATTAAGACAGAACCTGTAGCACGAAACGGTTGATGGTTCGAATGTTTCCTTTACCAAGCGTACATAACTCAGATCGAAATGGCGAGAATTGGTAATGGGAACCAATGCAACGAGAAATTTCATAAAGTTAAATTTTCTTGAACGTATGTAGAGATTTAGGTGCGCAGACGTAAAAGGATTTAAACCTGCTCGAGATACAGAGTGAAGGCATGGAAGTTTGACAGTCGGAACCGTGAGACAGTTTTGATAAATGAAACCGGTGGTTTCACATAAGCACTCAACCGAAAGAGTTGACACTGGTTAAAGACTTAAATTGGAATTGCAGAACCGAGGGCATAGAGGAAATGCACGGTGGAACCACGAATAAGGAACCGTGAAGTAGTTTTCCAAATCCATAAATGGATTCCGTATGAGTGGAAGCATAATGGGCCTAAACCCATAGGCCCCAAGATCAATTTCAGGTTTATGAATCTGGAGTGTTAACAGAGTTTTTGAAGGTTGCAGGTCCATAATGTTTAAATGAAAGGTGAACCTACCCTATGGCAGATTCACTTTTTATCAAATTGACTTTCATTCAATATAACTGTGACAGTATTTGATATCATTTTATATGAAAATTAATACATATTTTTTCTCTCATTGAACTGATGAAATTTCATCCCTGTAATAATTTTACACATGTTTTCCTACTTGTTTATAGCATTTCAACTACATGTATAATTTAGGCATAATTCCTATTTGATATTGTATTTAAAATTTTACTATCCACATACTATTTCAATATGAAGAATAATATTGTATTTCATCTTTCAACATAAGAAGTAAGTGGTTGTATATTGGTTTTTTTGTTTTATGTACAAGATGAGTTTTTATACATAGTTTGTACGAAATATTTTCTTCTTCATTTAATAATAAATCCCTTTATATATATATATATATATATATATATCTCTCTCTTTTTCTTCATTGTTTACAGAAATAACTAATTATGTGTCATCTTTCTATTAAACTCTTTACAATATTCTCCACTCCTATTAATGTATTTTATGATTGTAATATATTAATTCTTACAAAACTAACAACATATTTAAACCCTTATAATTGGGTTTGGACATTCTGCTTGTTGGTTAACTAATTTAACTAGCCTATGTAACTATACAGAACTACAACTATACTTTCTATAGTAATTTTTTTGTTAAATACATCAGACACTTCACTCTCAAGAGTAAAATAATTATACAGATTGATAATTCAGAAGATATAATTTTCCACTTATCTTCCTAATTAAAAAAAAATTACTCATATCTAAGCATCATCAATATAAAAAAATAATAACAAGACAAAAATCAATAACTGTTTGTAATATCCCAAAAGGGAGAATGTAGTAATACTTAAACACAATATAAGAATTGAAACTAAGTAAACAGTAAATCTGAAGGAAAAATAAGAATTTACAAAGTAGCTGAGCCATTTTATTATATGGAGATGATTCAGTTACACAATGTACAAAATATGAGTATGTCTAGCAAAAGAGATGGCCTACAATCACCCTGAAAACATGCCAATGTAGGCATTGCGTAACTGGAGAGCCACTAAAGAAAATATTGCATTGTCCCTTTAGCAGAATATGAATATATGACTACAAGATAAAAATTAAAATGCATATCTACTGAAATCTGGAGCTCTGATGATGTCAATATTCAATATCCGGCCAATGTGATGGATCCCCAAGATAACCCAGAAAGGATTTTCCAGATCTACAAATTTTAAAAATCACCCTCCTAGGGCTTGATCCTTAACCTACTGGAATTATAGATTTGAAGCTAGATCTAACAAATACATGGATGAAATGTGTTACAATATCAGATCTAAACTTGAATGGTTGATCCCTTCTTCAAATATACAAGCTAGAAGCTCTAGATCTAGCTTCTCAATCCTCTAGTAATGATTACAACTGCTGCAACACAACTGATCATAGAAACTGTGCCGTGAAGAAAAGAGAGGCCTTTCTCCTACTAAAAAATGTTGTAATAGACTCCAGGATGATTGTAATACTGATGGAAAGATGAGGGAATGGTCCCTCACAGGATTACTAGCTGAAATGCTAGCAACTTCCTTCCTCCTTTTGGATCTGCAAAATGGACAGTGTAATTCCTAAAGGTATTACTGCTGCTAGGAGGTAAATAAATTTTGGCCTGATGCTGGATCTGATATGAAGCTCTAGGAAAGAAGATATTTAAGCTGAAGGTGATAGGAATAAATCTTCACTAGTTCTCTAGCTAAAATACTGAAGACAACCTCCACCTTTCAAACTAACCATCAGAAATCTGCAATTTGTGAATATGAATGTTCTGCAGAAAGTAGGAAAATATATGTGGAACCAATTCCTGATGTAGAATGAAGTAGAATCCTCTTCCAATATATCACTCAGTGAAAGAGGTGGGATTCCCACCCAGGAACACCCGGTGCTAAACATCACTTGCAATCTCTACTAAATAGTCCATGAAAGCAATGGAAGGTCACATGACAATTCCAGATCTAAATAGATCATCAACATCAATAAACTCAAGCATGTATTCATTATTTCCTTCATCTTCATTATATAGAGTTTGAGCCTTCCTCTACCTTGGCCTTCATCTAATTGCGTTGTGCATGTGGACAAGATCCTCCATGTTTGACTGCGTTGTCTAGTCAAGTCATCCATCATGTCTAGGTGCAATGTACACCCTCTCCATCATGTGTGCATTAATTGCACAACTTCATCCATCATCTTACATGAATGCTCCGTGATCTTCTATTTGAGCTCTTCAAGATCTTAGTTGACTGTGTCAACCTCCATGATCTATCCCATAAATGATATATGATCTCCAATTTCATTCACATTAGTATTTTCTCAACTACCTCATTATGTAGATATAGGCTTAGATAATCCACATCCACACAAAAAAGGTGGATATTTATTCATATTGAGGATTATGGGTCCCTCCACCCTTTTATTTACTTAATTCATTAAGAAAGTTAAGAACTCTAATATTCCAAATATCAGGCGAAAATTTGGGAACATTACAACCCTCCCTGGAAAAATGTGGCTTGTCCTCAAGAAACTGAAAAAGTGGATACTACAACAAACATCCCCCCTCAAAATGGCATCCTCATGTGGAAGGCCTTCCCATCTATCACAATGTGTTAGGCATGTCCAACTCTAAAGCTACCCCTCTATAGTTTCCAGAATGGCTTCCAACTGAAAAGCTAGATAACCATCCTCATCAATGAATCTCCATGTGGCAACCATATGATGACCAACGTTCTCCTCTATACATGAGATACATAAGATAAAATGGTTCATTCCCAAAGTGGAAAGTCCCAATTCATGAACTATCTCTCCAACACATGATACATAGAGTAGATTACATACATTAATGCCCTCATCATTAGCCATGTTTCCCATGTAGGAATCAAACATCACATCATAATAGTGAAAAACAAGAAGTAGAGACCTATGGGAAAACATGAACAATGTCAAACCATATTCTCCTAATAACAACCAATGCAACAAAGCCTTCTGCTGCCATGCTAGATCATCATGAAAATTATAAGTAAGAGAGCCATACTCTCTCAAAATAATCCGTCTCAACAATGCTCCTTATTGTCATGCCAAGTCATCAATAAGAATATAAGAGCCATACTTTCTCAAAAGTAACCATGTCAGAAATGCCTTTTTCTTCCATACGACATCATCATTATACCAAATGTAATGGCCATATTCTCTCAAGAGAAACCACCTCAATAAGGCATCTTGTTGCCCCATCATATCATCGTTATACCAAGTACAATGGCCAAAATCACCCAACAGAAGCCAACCCTATAAGGCCTCCGGTTTCCATCCTCCATCAATGTGAAGCAATGTGTGGGAATAATTAATCCCATACTCTCCCAATAGTAAGAAATGAAAAAAAGATTCTTGATGCCTTCTTGCATTTTCATGATGCAAGTCATAGAGCGATAAAAAAGTAATGGACATGTGAGATGTCTCATAAAAATAATAAAAACAAGCCCCTCTATGCCACATCATGTGAGAGTTATGATCTCTCCCAAAACCAAGTACATATATGAACATGAGATACATCCCAAACAGAGATATATGTAAATACTTGAGACATATCCCAAACAAGAGTAAGTACATGGACATAAGAAATTACATGTGATGTCCAAACTCTCTTCCTAACAAGCATAGTAACCATGCCTTCTTCTTATGCATTCTATTATTGAGACATCAGGCATGCAACAAGAAAATATGAATCTTTGCGTAGTAACCATACTCACCCAAGAGCAACCAGTGCAACCATGCTTCTTGATGGCCTATGTCATAGATCTGCAAGTGGTTTGGAAAACCCTTGATCCATATTATCATTCATTCATCCTAATGTGGATGATTGATCTCATTCTACAAATACTTGTTATCCCCCCATTTTAAGACACCAACCTCTTCAAACTGATGAAGATATTTGTACCCCATGAAATGTTGAAGTGCACCTTCCATGAGATATCTTAATGAGACCTTCTTCTCTTCCATCGCCTTCCAAAACCAATGAGGTTCTCGAGCTGCTGTAGGTAGAAGTCTCTCTTTGAGTTGTGAGATGCTCATTGAGAAAGCGTGATCAATAAAGGAGAAAAGATGTCTCATATCAAGATGTCTAACATTCATCATCTTAACCTCCATTTCTTCATGAGTGAAGCTACATTCAGAATGCTCCAAGAATAATGGGGCCTCATCATTATCACTGCTACTAAGTGACATCGTTGTATATTTGCAGGGTAATACATATACTGTCTCAAAGCAAGGTACAATACTGATCTCATAACCAGTCATTCTACATAGGATCATGGTCATCCCTTATTCTAAAACTCTACACTTCAACTCAAGAGGTTGAATATATTCTATCCATGAAAAACTGGGATAGCTTTCCATCTCCTCCTTTATTAGGTCAAGGGTACTCTCCACTGTGATATGATGCTACTTCAAATAAGAATTTAGATCTAACCCTTGGTTATGCATTGGCCCTGATGGCATGTCCCCAAAAGTTTCATTAATATATACTGAAACAATAGGTGATGAATTTGTATGCATACCTTGGATCAACTAATATGTGGGAACCTCTTAACAGAACACAAGAGTTCCTCCAACCGGGACAATGGTGTCTCCAACTATTGGTAAGAGAGATGAATTCTCTTCTACCAATATACCAGTGCTAGAATCTTCCTCCTCCTCCTCATGCATTTCCTGAATCATGCATGGGACTCTATGTGTCAAGAGCTCAAGACTAGCTTGAAAAGTTGCAATTGTCTCTTCTCTAGATGCAACTACTTCTGCAGCTGGTGGTGAATTAAATTAATTATTTTCCAGAGTGACAAGAATGACATCATCCTTTGTTTCCTTAGGAAATGTCTCTTGGTGGCCCATCTCTATCTTATTTACATCAAACTTCTTCCTGAACTTGTGAAAGAAATCTGAATATTTAGTCACTTTTGCATGCTCCATGCGACTAAACCACCAATCCTTGGCTTCACCTAAGAGATGAAGTGTTTCAATCTTGACAACCTCTTTTTCAGCCACACGATGTAGCATGATACCACTATAAATCTAGTATCATTGAAATATACCAAGAGGGAGAATGCAGTAATACTTAAACACAATATAAGAACTGCAACTAAGTAAAAACTAATCTCAATAAAACATCATAATTTACAGAGAATCTAAGAAATTTTATTATATGGAGATGAGTCAGTTACACAATGTAGAAAATATGAGTAGATCTAGCTAAAGAGATGGCCTAGAATCACCCTGAAAACATGCCAAAGTAGGCACTGTGTAACTGGAGTGCCACTGAAGAAAATATTGCGTTGTCCCTTCAATAGAATATGAATATATAACTACACGCTAAAAATTACAATGCAGATCTACTGAAATCTGGAGCTCTAATGGTGCCAAGGTTCAAGATCTGACCAATGTGATGGATTCCGAAGATAACCCAAAAAGGATTTTCCAGATCTACAACTTTGGAAATTCACCCTCTTAGGGCTTGATCCTTAATCTATTGGGATTATAGATATGAAGCTAGATCTGACAAATAGATGGTTGAAATGTGTTACAAGATCAAATCTAAACTTGAAGGGATGATCCCTCGTTTAGATCTACAAGCTAGAAACTCTAGATCTAGCTTCTCAATCCTCCAATAATGATTACAGCCGCTGCAACACAACTGCTCATAGAAACTATGTTGTAAGGGAAAGAGAGGCCTTATTCCTACTAAAAAAGGCTTCAATAAACTCCAGGCTAATGGAAAGATGAGGGAATGGTCCCTCACAGGATTACAAGCTAAAATGCTAGCAACTTCCTTCCTCCTTTTGGATCTGCAAATTGGACACCGTAATTCTGAAGGTATTACTACTGCTAGGAGGTCAATCAATTTTTGCCTAATTCCAGATTTGATATGAAGCTCTGGGAATGCTAATATTTAAGCTCAAGGTGATAGGAATAAACCTTCACTAGTTCTCCAGCTGAAATAGTAGAGACAACCTCCACCTACCAAACTGATGTTCAGAAATCTGCAATTTCCAAATTTGAATGTTCTGCAGATAGTAGGAAAAGATATGTGGCACCAATTATTGATGTAGAATGAATTACTATCCTCTTCCAAGAGGTCACTCAATGAAAGAGGTGGGATTACCGAACAGGAACACCCTGTGCTAAACAACACTTCAAATCTCTACTAAACAGCCCAAGAAAGCAATGGAATGTCACATGACAATTCCAAATCTAAATAGATCCTCAACATCAATAAACTCAAGCATGTCTTCATTCTTTCCTTCATATTCATTATATAGATTTTGATCCTTCCCATGCTTTGGCCCTCATCTAAACTGTGTTGTGCATGTGGACAATATCGTCCATGTTTGACTGCACTGTCTAGTCAAGTCATCCATCATGTCTAGGTGCAATGTACACCCTCTCCATCATGTGTGCATTAATTGCACAACTTACTACATCATATTAAATGAATGCTCCATGATCTTCTATTTGACCTCTTAAAGATCTTAGTTAACTGTGCCAACCTCCATGATCTATGTCATAAATGCGACATGATCTCCAATTTAATTCACATTAGTAGTTGCTCAACTACCTCATTATGTAGATCTAGGCTTAGGTAATCCACATTCACACACAAAAAGTGGATATTTATTCGTATTGAGGATTATGGATCCATCCACCCTTTTATTTACTTAATTCATTAAGAGAGTTAATAAATCTAATATTCCAAATATTAGGTAAAAATTTGGGAATATTACACTGTACATAACAACTCTGGTAAAGACTATTTGTTACCCAACCCTGATCTTTCATCCACAGCTCCCCCCGAGCAGAGGCCAATGCCTCCCAGGGTGTAGAAAACCTCTTGTCTACCCAGGAATGGCTTATTTAAGCGTGATTTCCCTCATCCTGCTTCCATAACTACGTCTAGTTAGATCAGGATGTTGTTTTCTTTTAGCCTAGGCTTTACTTTTTGTTTTCCAGAAAAGTTCTTTAATAGTAGCTTTTTCCTCTTTCTAGTCTTATTTCACATCTTCTCGGTAACTTTCCACTTTACTGAGGTATCTTTTATATTTTTATCTCCAATCTAATATATTTTATTTATTTTATTTTCTCCAAGTCTTTTTGGAGATTTTGGGAAACTCTTTGGATTTAATTCCATCCTCATGGACTTGAAATCCTAGTCTCCAATTTACTATAGTATTTGCACAATAATTCAAATTCCAAATTTATTAATTAAAAAACAAATATGTCCACACATATAGTTTTCCTGTAGGTCCACTTAACCTTTAGGATTTTCAACTATCTAAATAAAAGCAATAAAATAGGTATTATTACATACGTACCCTCTAAAAGAAAACATTTTCCTCGGTGTTGCAAAATATCAGTTCACTTCTCAAACAATGATCGATATTTATCTTTCATTTCCTCTTCTCGCTCCCAAGTAGCTTGCTCAGGTGTAAAGTGCCTCCACTGCACTTTCACCCTAGCTACGGTCCTATTTTGAAGCTTGATTTCTTACTCTGCCAATATACGAAAGGGATATATAATAAATATCCCTTCATTTTCCACCTATATCATAGTATAATAAATTACATGAGTAGCATCATGTACATACTTTCTCAATAAGGAAACATGAAAAACATTGTGAACCTTAATATAACTAGATAGAGCCAATTTATAAACTACTCACCCTACTCTTTCTAGAACTTAAAATGGTCCACAGTAGCATGGGGATAACCAAGCACAACTACTTGTATATAATGTACTCTTTTTAGGCTCAATCCTAAAAAAAACACAATCTCCCACTTTGAATTCTCTATGAATTCTCCTTTTTTTTGGATATCTCTTTTGTCGATCTTGAGCTCTTTTAATATTTTCTTGAATTTTCTTCACATTTCTTTCCATCTCCTGTAATGCATCAGGTCCAAGAATTAACTTATCTTCTGGTTGGCTCCATCTAAGTGGCGTGTCGCATTTCCTGCCATACAATGTTTTAAAAGGACTCATCTTAATTGAAGCTTGATAACTATTATTATATGAAAATTCTGCGAGATGGAGAAAATATTCCCATCTTGTAGGTCTGTCCATAACATACGTGTGTAACATGTCTTCTAAAATTTGGTTGGTTATTTTAGTTTTCTCATTTGTTTGAGGATGGTAAGCAGTACTAAAGTTCAATTTGGTACCCATTCCTCCAAAAAAAGTTTTCCAAAAGGCTAAAGTAAATTTTGCATGCTTGTTAGATGTAAACATTTTTGGAATGGCATGTAATTTCATAATTTCTTTCATGAATACATTAGCTACTTGAGTTGTGCCAAAAGTAGATTTTACAAGTGAAAAGTGTGTTTCCTTAGTTAATGTGTCTACAACCACCATTTTAGAGTCATGTTGATACTTAGTTCACTAGGAAATCCAGTAATGAAATCTATGGAAACCACTTCCCACTTCCATTCTGGAATACGTAGAGAGTTCAGTAGTCCTATTGGATGTTGATGTTTCACTTTTATTTGTTGACATTTTAAACACCTAGCTAGATAAGCATCAACATATTTTTTCATAGCTGGCCAAAACATGTTGTTCCTAAATGCTAAAATCAGTTTTTCATAACCAGGATGACCTGCATAAGTTATTTTATGATACTCATCTAAAATTTCCTATTTTAAAGATGTCACATTTTGAATATACAATCTTTGTTTATAATAAATCAGTACTTTTTGGTTTTCGTATATGCCACAACTTCAGTTTTCTGCAATTTCTCTTGTAGTTTCACATATTTTTGATCTTGCATCAGCACTTACTGTATCAGTTCTTCTATTTCAAATTTCACATTAATTCCTTCATTGATCAAAATTTGATGAGAATTCCTACTCAAAGCATCAACAATCTTATTTTCTTTTCCTTTAATGTGTTTTTTTTCATATCGATCTCACTAACAAGAGATAACCATCTAGATTCTATAGCATTTAAATCTGGTTGAGTAAAGAATTATTCCAGACTTATGTGATCTTTCATTAGTATGAACATCTTTCCCAACAGATAATGTCTCCACATCTTCAATGCATGTATCACATAAACTAGTTCTAAGTCATATAAAGTATAATTTTATTCATGTTTCTTCAATTTTATTGCTCATATGCTATGCCTGAATGATCTTGCATCAACACTCCTCCTAACCCTTCCACACATGCATTTGTACACACTACAAATTCCTTATTTGGATCAACAATTTTCAATATGCGTGCAGTTGTTAATTTCAGTTTTAATTGTTCAAAATGACTTTGACACATTGTTGTCCATTCAAAATTCACTCCTTTTTTCTTTAAGGAAGTAATAGGATAGGCTAAGGATTAAAATCCTTCCACAAACCTATGGTAGTATACAACAATACCCATAAAAGATCGTATGGCTAGGACATCAGTGGGTACAGGCCAATCCATTATTGCTTATATTTTCTCCAAGTCTACTGCTAAGCCATCCTTTGAAATCACATGACCCAAATACTAAATTTTATCTTTGTAAAATTCACATCTGCTAAATTTTGCATATAATTGATGTTCTATAAGTGTTTGTAGGACTATTCTGAGATGTTATTTGTGCTCTTCATCATTTTTGGAGTACACCAAAATGTCATTAATGAAAACAAGTAAAAATTCATCTAGGTACTTGTGTAGTACACTATTCATTAAACACATGAATGTAGCAGGTGCATTAGTAAGTTCAAAGGGTAGGAATCCAAATTCATAATGTCCATATCTAGTCTTCAATGTTGTTTTATTGATGTCCTCATCCTTAATTCTGAGTTCGTTATATTCAGTTCTTAAATCAATATTTGACAAGATAGTGGCTCTTCTCACTTGATCAAATAATTCATCTATCCTTGGGAGAGGATATCTATTCTTAATAGTCAATTTATTCAGTTGTCTATAATCTATGCACATTCTAAATGTTGCATCCTTATTTTTAGCAAACAATACTGGTGTTCCGAAATGATACACACTTGGTCTGATGTACCCTCTGTCTAAAAATTCTTGCAATTGTAGTTTCAGCTCTAATAGTTCAGGAGTACTCATTCTATAGGGTGCTATAGAGACAGGTCTAGCTCCTGGTACTAGTTCAATTGAGAAATAAATTTCTCCTTTATGGTCTAAATAGGGAATTTCCTATCGGAATACATCTTTGAACTCTCTAATTACTGGTAAATTTTCTACTTCCTCCTTTTTTGTTTTCTGTTCCAATTCTTCCACTTGTACAACATACACTTGACAACCCTTTCTTGCTGTCCTTTTTAGTTGTAATGCAGAAATTTGTTTGATTGATATTGGTCTTGGTTTTCCTTTCGCTATCACAGCTCTTCCCTCACCATCTATACAATGAAATATTTTATCTAAGAAATTAAATATTTCTTTCTTCTTCTCTAACCAGTCCATTCCTACTAACAAGTCATATGATACTAGAGGAAAAATATTTAGATGAATTTTAGTTTCATACCCATTTAAATTTACAATAGTTTTTGAAAGTTTATGGGTCACTTTTCTTTTTGTTCCTGTAGCTAACTACACTAACCATGCTTGCTGAATTTTTTCTGATTTTAACTTGCAATTTTCCAACATCTGTGGACCTACATAACTTAAATTTTCTCCTGGATCAATAAAAACAGAAACAGGATGTTCAACAATTATACCTTTGATTTCTATCATGGTTGATTGGTGTTCAGCCTGGCGATATTCAAGGGTAGCACTAATCCTCAGAATGTTTTGATCAATGTCATTCACAGTAGTTTCCTCTCGTAACACTTGAATGATCTAAACTATTCTGTGAGGAAAATCATGTACCGGTTAAGGTTCTCCACATCCTCGACCCTTTAGTGGTTCTTTAATTTTTACATCACTTTCCTTTTTTTTTATCCATCTTCTTAGACCCAGTCTGTGACTGTGCTGGTTGGTTTTGTCCAGTTTTATCAAATTTATTCCTTTGATGGTTTTTCCCAAAAAATTTCAAATTCGTAGTTTTACTCTTTTTACATTTGAGTCACCCCTCCCCTTCTCTTTGTTTTGCCAAATTTTTAGCTGATAATTTATGCCTCTGAGCTGCTGATAAGAGAGTCTTTCTTTACGAACAGCTTCATTCATTATATTTTAATTTCCAAATTTGATTCTCTCTTTATATATAGTAGGTAGGCAGCTTAGAAAATGTTGTACCTTCACCTTTTCCTCTCTGATATAAAGCATATAGCGAAGCAAGTTAGTGAAATTAGTGAAAAACTCCTCAATTGTGCATTGTCACAATCTCAGCTCGTGGAATTATTTGGCTTTATCATCATAATATTTCTCATTCCAGTACCAAGACTTAAATTTGACTTGAAATTATTTTGAGGTAACAAATTTTTATTCCATCACATGTACCATTTTTTTTTCTTCCCACCAAAGGGTGGCTTTGCCGTACAGTTGGTAAATTTCCAATCCGGTTTCAGGTTACTTCCATATTAATATACCTGGAAGTATTTATCCATGGTCAGAAGCCAAGCTTTTTCATCCTCCTCCTTTTCCGTAATATCCTTATTTTTACTACGTTTATTAGACAGATGAATAATCCTAAAGTTTAAGTGGACCTAAAGGAAAAGAATTATTGTGGACATATTTTATTATTTTAAATTAAATAAATGTGCAATTTGAATTATTGTGCAAAATATAGAGCATAAATGGAGAGAAGGATTTCAAGTCCATGAGGATGGATAAGATTCATAAGGCTTTCCCAGATTCTGCAAAAAATCCTTGGATAAAATAAATGTAAAATTGAATATTAGATTGGAGATAAAATTCTAAAAAGATTCCTCATTAAAATGGAAAGTTACTGAGAAGAGGTGAAATAAAACTAGAAAGAGAAAAAATCTAGTTTTAAAGTAATTTTTTGGAAAAAATAAAAGGAAAGCCTAGGTAAAAAGGAAAACAACATCCTGATTAACTGGACGCAGTTATGGAAACATGTTGAAGGTAAATCAAGCTTAAATAAGCCATTCCTGGTTAGAAAAGAGGTTTTCTACACCTTAGAGGAATTGATCTCTCCTCGAGGGGGAGCTATGGAGAGAAAGCTCAAGGTTGGGTGGCAATTAGTCTGACCAAAATTGGTATGTAGAAGTAATTAAATTTTGTATTAGAAATTTTTATATTTCTTATTGGTATGGAATTATGATTTTTTTATAGTAGGTGGACATGTGTAATATATTTAAAATTGTGCATGACTAAATCTTGTATAAAATTGTGTTAAATAGTCTGATGTATTTAACAAATAACTACTATAGAAATTGTAATTGATCTGTATGGTTACATAGACAATTATAATTTATAGACCAACTCTTAGAATGCTTAAACCCCAATAATAGGTTTAAAACTTAGTTTAGGTCGTAAATCTTATTTCCGTAAATACTTAAAACATAGATAATTACATTAGAAAGAAATAAGTGGAACATAGTGTATTTATCAGTGAGGTAATAATAACATGAATATGTAAATTCAAAACAACATGTGTTATTGTAAAATACATTGGATAAAAATACAAATTATTGCATTATCTTAGAAATGTCATAAAGGACCAAATGGAATGAAACATATACAAGAAATTAAATACAAATTAATTTTTGAAAATGAGTATTCATTATGATATTGCAATAAATTAAGTCAATATATTGTGTAGATTACAATTTAATTCTATCATAATTCATAAACATAATTTATCATCCCAAATTAAACACTACAATAGGATTATAAAATTTAATACAGTTCAAAACTCTATAGGTTGTATTATTCAAAGTGACATAGACCAACCTATATAGAAGAAACCACAATCTATTGTCAAGGAATGGGTGGCAGAAGTACACAGGAAATTATAGAGAACCAATTAAACTGCAAGCATATACATGGAATTATGTGGAGCACCTAGACATATAAAAATATAAGTGAGTTAAAATGAGTACAATTGTCTTAAAAAGTAATTAAAGATCTAAAACCATAATTCAAGGAAAAATAGAAAATAAGTATAAAATTATAACCTTACTATTCCTAATTAGACAGTGGTATTAAATCTGCAAATACAAATGTGGAACATCATTAGAGAAGGCAGGTGACGAAAATAAAAGAGGAAGAGGAAATTAAATTGACGAAATAGAAAATAAAAAAATATCTTTCATCTCAGTTACAGAGTCCATCAGAGGAACTCTGCGAATCAGAGAATAGATAAAATTATTCTTGTACAAATGGGAATTTTATTAATTGAGGGAATTAATAAGATTCTAAAATTAAATCTGTATTTTTTGAATATGATTTATAAGTACAATATGAGAATTTGATACAGAAAAGAAATATGTAAAACAAGAAATTAAAATACCTCAATAGAAAGGATAAATTCCAAAAAAATGGCATGTTAGGAATATTATTAAACACAGAAGAATTGTATGGGTAAATAAAGGTTTTGAGCTAAATTGGAAAATCGAATTTATATCAGATACAGAAAACAATTTAATTATAGAAGAGTTTGATGAAAATTTTCGTGACAGTATGAATGAAAATTCATAAACTTCAATAAAGTTAAAATTAGAACTTAATAAAACAAAGATATAGAACATATACTCAAATATTCTAATTTCTGCTACGAAAATATTAACACAGTAAATTCCAAAAGTAATCTCTTAAATTAGCCTGAATGAAAATTGATTTCTAGTTGAAATTAATGAAAGACATTCATAAAATTTAAAGAAAGCCATACGCAATTTAATTATGTGATCAACGTTATTCTCATAAGAAAATTGGGGAAACGTTTATAAGAGAATTCTCGTGGAAAGAGAAAACCCTGAAATAAATTCCATGAAAATGTATAACCAAACAAAAAGTGTGAATGAAACATTAAATCATAAGGATAAGTGCCAAAAACACAGAAAAATTATCATTCCAGAGATATGTTACTACAGACAATAATGTCTCAAATATTACTTACATAGACCAATATCTCGTAAATAAATCACAGCTATACAAATGTATAAATCCAGCTATAACATCTTTTGAATAAAACCCAAAAATTCATAAACACATTAATGTTATCCTATGGTTAAATAGGATGAAACCATAGCACTAGGATGCAGAAATTCAAGCATGGTATTTATAAGAATACAAAGTTGCTTCAGCTAGCACACTGGCATGAAGAACGAAATTCCATACCTCTTTGTTGCAGAGGGATTTTACCTCTAATTCTATAAATTTTGAGACCAAGTTTTCTTGAAACCTTAGAGATGAATACAAACCCTACAATCGCAAAAAAAAGGTTATAAATTGCAAAATTTATAACAATGAAAAGAAAAAAAATATAATCGAAAACAAAAATTTTCAAAGGCATGATAAAGCTAACGAGTCATTAGTGAAATTCTTAACTGAAGAGCTTAGGGCCTCGAAATTTTACACATATTTCAATAATATATAACTTAGAAAGTGTGGCAAGAAGTTGCACGGGGTGAATGTAGAGTAAAACGTTCCCAGAAAGTCATGGCTGCGTGGAAAATCGACCAGAGGTTGAAGAACCAGAGCCAAGAGTAAAGGGAGCGAAACATAAAAAATGAAAAATTTAGATAGGGTTAGGTTGTCACAATCCCCCATCAGAGATACGACATCATCCAAACCATCCACATGGCTTTGATCTAAGGCCACAGTAGCTGGAAAAGTCATCAAAGACATGTGATCTCCATTAATCAGCATAGTAGAAATATCTCGAAAATGGAAATCGTATCTGGTTTGAAAAATCTACAGATTTTATTCTGAATCAACAAATCAATATCAAAATTAAGAAGGATGGGTATAGTATAGTCGTACATGGTATGATTAATTCGTATACATACTCTGCTGTAAGAAACCACCTTACAAGAAATATAATGTTGGCGCTAATACGGTATAACCGTAAGGATAGCGATGTAGTTTCAAATGAATATATATATCATAAGTACCATCTATTATTAAGGATATAAATAAAAACATACATATAATGATTAATTTTGTAAAGTTGAGTCGTATTTATGAGGGACGGATTTAGAGTTTCAACACCCTAGTTCTTTAATGAACTTATCATTAAGCTTTTATCATTAATTATATAAATTAGCCAATCCATTGGGAATGGAGTATATATATTAATTTATAAGAAAGATGATATATGTATCACCTAAGGAATGTGCATGATATATCTTAGAATTATTAAATATTGACATAGCATAAATTATACTATATAAGTTTGAAATGAAAGTAAGTAGCTTGAGAAGATATAAAAAGATTAAACTATAAGGTAAATTATAACATGGATATGTTTTCCTAGATTAAATAGAAACATTATCATGACAGTGATAGTGAAACAAGATAATGATGAAGTATCATCAAGTGAAATTGTCAAAGAAAAATAAGGATGAATTCGATAAGAAAGAGAAGTACAGTAAATAGCAGAAAAATTGCTCTACCTGATTTCAACAATTTTGAATGAAAGAATAACAACATAGAATATAATGACAGAGTTTTATCAACTAGTGAAGAACAAATTAAAATTCAGGGAAGACAATTTTGATAGTTATGGTATAAATATTAAAAAAAAATGGTGAGTGGAGTTGTTACAGATGGTATCAGAGCCCATGTTGAAACAATGGGAATATATGTGTCCTCAAATAGGAAATTAAACATCCAAAATTTTGTTGTTGTAAATTAATTTAATTTGAAAATTTTTGCACTAATTTAAATTTTGTGTACAGTGATTTAGTGCAGAAAGTACAACTATCATTATGAGCGAAGGAGGAGGTATATTTGTAGATCTGGGTGGTGAGGGAAATCCACCAAATCAAAATGTTGAGTTTATGGATACGTTTCTGGAAATGCAACAAGAATTGGTTCATTTGAGAGCCAATAATGAACGGTTGTTGCAAGCGAGCGAAGAGCAAGAGAGTTTGATGAAGGAGTTAAGCTCAAGGTCTAGTCATGAAACTAAAGACCTAGAAGAAAGGGAATAGAAGCTAAAACCCACTTAGAATGGTTTGAGGATGGTGAAGCAGCTAGACAATAGTCTAGAAATAAAAAGGAATTGCAAGGGGAATTCCAAAAAATTAAACCTCCAACTTATGATGGTGAAAAGGAGGAAGATGCATAAATTTGGCTTCTAAATATGGTAAAATACTTTGAAGTATATGAATAAGGAAGTAACCTGGAAGCTAGATTCGCTATTTACCAACTGGAAGGTAAGGCTACCTTGTGGTAGGAAGAAATCAAAATGGTGCATGTACTCGATGAGAAAACTATGAATTTGGAAGACTTACTAACAAAATTTAAATCTAGATATCTAGATGAAAGATACTATCATGATAAATGCAAAGAGTTTCATGCGATGAAATTGGGATAACTCATTATAGATGACTTTGTTAGCAAATTCACTAACCTGCTTCTCTATGTACCTTATATTAGAGAAGAGAAGGCTAATGTACAATGATTTTTAAACTGCCTACCTATTATCTAGAAGGAGAGAATAGAATTTTACAATCCCAAGACAATGGATGAAGCCGTGCACAAATTAAGACTTTGTTATTAGCAATTCAAGGGCATAAATGATCAGCTAAAAAATTGGAAAAACAAAGAAAAAGGGAAAGATGACTCTAGTGGGAAAAGAGTAAAACCAACATACTTGAAAAACTTTGGGAATAATCATCAAACGAAGAAGCTTAGCAAAACTGGAGAAAATCAACCAGTCCAATCACAAACTCAATCTAAACAAATGGACATAGACAACAAGAAATAGAAAATTGTAAAAATGAAGGAACCATTAAAGTGTTGGGGTTGTAGAGAACCTCATCTATTACATGATTTTCCTCATCGAGCTGTTTAAAATATTCAAGTATTGAGAGAGGAAACTAATGTAAATGATGTTACTAAAAACATTCCAAAAATCAGTGCTACACTAGAAGATCACCAAGCTGAACACCAATCAACGATGATCGAAATCGAAGGTATGATTGTTGAGAAAAATCTGTATGTTTTGGTATATCCATGAGAAAATTTAAACTATATAAGTCCACAGATGGTGGAAAAGTGAAAATTAAAATTAGAAATATTTCAGCAAGCATGGTTAGTTCAGTTAGCCACATGAACAAAAAGAAAAGTGACCCATAAATTACCAAATATTGCTATAAATTTAAATGGGTATGAAATAGTACTGAATTTAAATATTTTACCTCTAGGTTCATATGATGTGTTAGTGGGAATTGACTCATTACAAAAACATAATGCAGTAGTCAATTTCTTAGATAAAACAGTTCACTATGTAGATGGTGAGCGATAGTAAAAGAAAAATTGACATCAATATCAATAAGACAGATTGCAGTTTTACATTTAAAAATAACAACAAGGAAAGGTTGTCAAGTGTATTTCGTGCAAGTGGAGGAATTAGAACAACAAACTGCAAAAGACGTTGTAGAAAATTTACCAGTAATTAGAGAATTCAAGGATGTCTTTCGAGATGAAATTCTTCATTTACCCCCTAAAAGAGAAATTGACTTTTCAATTAAATTGGTACCCGAAGCTACACCTGTCTCTAGAGAACCCTACGGAATGAGTACTCATGAGTTTTTAGAATTAAAACTGCAACTACAAGAGTTGTTGGACTGAGGTTATATCTAGCCAAGTGTGTCTCCATGGGAAGCACTTGTACTGTTTGTTAAAAATAAAGATGACACATTGAGAATGTGTATAGACTATGGACAACTAAATAAATTGACTATAAAGAATAGATATCCTCTACCCAAAGTAGATGACTTATTTGATCAAGTGAGAGGAGCTACTACCTTTTCAAATATTGATTTAAGAACAGGCTATCATCAACTAAGAATTAAGGATGAAGACAAACAATAATACATTCAAAACTAGATACATGAACTATGAATTTGTAGTTCTACCTTTTGGGTTAACTAATGCACCTGCTACATTCATGTGTCTAATGAACAATGTGTTACATAAGTATCTAGACAAATTTTTTCGGTGTTTATTGATGAAATTCTAGAATATTCCAAGAATGAAGTAGAACATAAAGAACATCTCAGAATTGTCTTGCAAACACTTAGAGAACATAACTTATATGCCAAAATTAGCAAATGTGAATTTTACAAAGATAAGATTCAGTATTTAGGTCATGTAATTTCAAAAGAAGGATTGGCAGTAGACCTAGAGAATATACATGCTATCATGGATTGGTCTGTACCTACTGATGTTCCAGCCATAATATCATTAATGGGTATCGCGACATGCTATAAGGGATTTGTAGAGGGATTTTCAGCTTGAGCTTATCCTATTACATCTCTACAAAAGAAGGGAGTGAAGTTTGAGTGGACAGCAAAATGTCAACATAGTTTTGAACAATCAAAACTTAAAATAACAACTACTCCTATTTTGAAGATTTATGATCCAAACAAAGAATTTGTAGTTTGTACAGATGCTTGTGCAAAAGGATCAGGAGGGATATTATCACAGCAAAACTCGATCATAACCTATGAGTCGAAAAAATTAAATAAACATGAACATAAATATACTGTATATGACTTAGATTTAGCTATTCTAATACATGCTTTAAAGATGTGGAGACATTATCTCTTAGGAAAGAAATTTTTACCGATGACATATCACATAAATTTGAAATAATTTTTCACATAACCTGATTTAAATGCTCGAAAATCTAGATGGTTGTCTTTCCTTAGTGAGTTTGACATAGAAATCAAACATATTAAAGGAAAGAAAAACAAGATTACATATGCATTGAGTAGGAATGCTCATAAAAGTTTGAATATTGTTGGTAGTGTGAATTTTGACATAGGTGGATTAATACAAATAGTGAGTCAATATTCAAACTATGAAAAGCTTCAAGAAAAATTGTAGAATCCTAAGATATTGGGATATACTCAAACTAGCAAGGGCTGATTTATTATAAAAAAATTTGTATATTCCAAATCTTAGCTCGTTAAAACACGAAATTTTAGATGGGTATCATAAACGACCCTATGCAGGACACCTTAGTTATCAAAAATTGATTTCATCATTGAGAAAGTATATGTTTTGGCCAGGTATGAAGAAATATGTTGTTGATTACTTAGCTAGATGTTTGGAATGTCAACAGGTAAAATTAGAACATCAACATCCGGCAGGATTGTTGAATCCCTTACCTATTTCAGAATGGAAGTGGGAAATTATTTCCATAGATTTTATAATTGGTTTTCCTAGAAATAAATATCAATATGATTCTACAATGGTGGTTGTAGACACATTGACTAAAGCTGCACACTTTTTACCGGTACAATATACTTTTGGTACAGCTCAAGTAGCTAATGTATTTATGAAAAATATTGTTAAGTTACATGGTATTCCTAAAATGATTATATCAAACAGAGATGGAGATTTTACTGCAACTTTTTTGAAGACTCTGTTTGGAGGAATGGGTACCAAATTGAACTTTAGTACTGCCTACCATCCCCAAACAGATGGAAAAACTAAAAGAACAAACTAGATTATAGAAGACATGTTATGAATGTATGCTATGGACAATCCTACAATATGGGAATATTTTCTGCATGTGGGATAATTTGCATATAATAATAGTTATCAAGCCTTAATAAATATGAGTCCTTTTGAAGCATTGTATGGTTGAAAGGGCCACACACCTCTTAGTTTGAGTCAACCAGAGGATAAGTTAATTCTTGGACCAGAAGCATTGCAAGAGATGGAAAGAAGTGTGAAGAGAATTCAACAAAACATTAAGACAACTCAAGACATATAAAAGAGTTGTGCAGACAAAAAGATAATTCATATAGAATTCCAAGTGGGAGGCCATGTTTACTTGAAGATTAAGCCCAAAAATAGTACTTTATATATGGGTAGTTGTGCTAAATTAGCACCACACTACTTTGGACCATCTGATTTTTAGAGAGAGTGGGTCCAGTAACTTATATGTTGGCTCTACCTAGTCACATTAAGGTTTACAATGTTTTTCATGTTTCCTTATTGAAAAAGTACATACATGATCCTACACATGTAATTTATTGGAATGTGGTATAGGTGGAACCAGAAGGGGAATTTCTTCCAAATCCCCTCCATATATTGGCACAAGAAGAAATCGAGCTCCACAATAGAAGAATAGCTAGAGTGAAAGTGGAGTGGAGCTAATTTTCACATGAAGAAGCCACTTGGGAGTGAGAAGAACAAATGAAGGAGAAATATCCATCACTATTTGTGAAGTTAATTAATATTTTGCAACATCGAGGATGGTGTTTTTTTTCTGTGGGGAATATGTAATATCCCTATTTTTACTATTTTTATTAGACATTTGAACAATCTTAAAGGTTAAATGGACCTAAACAAAAACAATTATTGCTGACATATTTTATTCTTTAAATTAAATAAATGTAGAATTTGAATTATTGTACAAAGAATAGAGTATAAATGAAGACCAGGATTTCAAGTCCATGAGGATGTATAAGATTCCTAAGACTTTCCTAGATTCTCCAAAAAATCCTTGGAGAAAATAAATTTAAAATTGAATATTATATTAGAGATAAAAATCTAAAAAGATACATCAACAAAGTGGAAAGTTACTGAGAAGAGGTAAAACAAAACTAGAAAGAAAAAAAATCTAGTTTTACAATACTTTTGAGGAAAAAAAAAAAGGAAAGCTTAGGAAAAAAGGAAAACAATATCCTGATTAACTGGACGTAGTTAGTTAAACATGTTCAAGGGAAAAAAAGTTTAAATATGTCATTCCTAGGTATACAAGAGGTTTTATACAACTTGGAGGAATTGGTCTTTGCTCGGGGGGAGATGTGGAGACAAAGCTCAAAGTTGGGTGGAAATTAGTCTGACCAAAAGTGGTATGCACAAGTAGTTCATTTATGTATTAGAATTTTTTAATTTCTTATTGGTATGGAATTATGATGTCCTTATAGTCGGTGGACATGTGTAAGAGATTCAAAATTTCGCGTGAATAAATCTTATATAAAAATGTGTTAAATAGTCTGATGTATTTAGCATATAACTACTATAGAAATTATAGTTGATCTGTATGGTTACATAGACAATTGGAATTTATAGACCAAATCTAAGAATGTCTAAGCCCTAGTAATAGGTTTAAATTTGATATTAGGTTGTAATTATTATTTCTCTAAATACTTAAATCATAGATAATTACGTTAGAAATAAGTCGAAATTAGTGTATCTATCAGTGATGTAATAATAACATGAATATGTAAATTCAAAACAATGTCTTTCATTGTCAAATAATTTGGATACAAATACAAATTATTGCATTATATCTTAAATGTCATGAAGTACCAAACTGAATAAAACACATACAAGAAATTAAATACAAATTAATTTCTGAGAATGAGTTTCATTATGATATCACAATAAATTAAGTCAAGATATTGTATAGATTGCAATTTAATTCTTTCATAAGTCATAGATAGAATTCATGATCCAAAATTAAAGACTAAAATAGGATTATAAAATTTAATACTGTTCATAACTCTATAGGTTGTATTCTTCATAGTGACATAAACCAACCTATATAGAAAAAACCATAATCTATTGTCAAGGAATGAGTGATGGAAGTACTCAGGAAATTATAGAGGATCAATTAAACTGTAATAATATACATGTAATTGTTGGCAATATGATGCAGAGTGTTGTCCTTGATGGCAACCCACTGAATGAAGATAAAGACATACGATTGTTGACATGTGCTGTCCTTGATGGCAATCCACCTAATGAAGTTATTCTTGACTTGATGGACTTGGTAAATGATGTTTGTTAGCAATATGATGCTGAGTGTTGTCCTTGAATGGAAACTTACTGGATGAAGTTGTGCTTGATAGAATATGTTCTTGATGAAGGAAATCTGATGTATCTACAGTGTGTATAGAAGGCAATGAAGAAAGAAATTCAGCATGTTCCAAATCATGATGAAAAGATTATGTCTCTAGGCATACACGGATTTGTCTAGGGGAAGTAGCGTATGCACGCAGAAAAGAACGTTCCAAGTCGCGTATGGGAAAAGCCGCTCAAAATGTGCAAAACCAGGGGTAACCACCATGGTATTGACCCATTGTTTTGGGTAATGATTCACCTAATTGACCCCGTCCAGGAATACCATCGGATGTAATGTGGTTTTGGCTCATGGTATTGAAAAAGGGTAAACCTATATAAGGAGAAGAAATTCATTGTGCAAATCATGAGTGTGGGGGCAAGATGTCTGAGCTTGAATGAATACTTCTCTCTGGAGTATATCTGAATGAAAGGATTACAATTGAATGAAAGATCTGAATATATGATGCACCGATGAAGGAGTGATGAAGAAGGGGATCTAGATCTGTATTGTACTTGTATTTGCTAGATCTGTTCATGGAAGGCTTAGATCTAAGATGAGGCGAACATCGGTCAGAGGCAAAAGGGTAAATCTGAACTGAATATCTGATCTGAAGAAATATGCTGCTCTATAATAGTTGAAGATCTATACACTAGTTTGCCGCAGAGGAAGCGCGTATATACGCGGCTTCGCTGAAGAGAAAGAGCGTATGCGCAATAAAATTGGCTTTGTAATTTATACTGGAGTATACATGGGTTTGTGTAAACAGAAGCGCGTATATACGCGACATCAGTAAAGTGAAAGCGCGTATGCAAACTAGGGTTTGCTGAAGCATGGGGAATGAAACATCTGATCTGTTCTGCTGTATTACTGCTATCTGATCTGTGTTGTCTGAATTGGGAAGTATCTGTTGGTGATGTATGTTTGAGCTTAAAAGTATGTAATGGGTCCAGTCTGAAAATATGATGAATCGTGGCCTGCAAGTAGTGTCCTAGTGGAATCTTTGGATCCAGTGTGAAAATTGATGAAACATGGTCCATATTGGTGTTGAGGGTTGTAGCCTTCAGTCAGGGGGTGGTATCTCCCTTCCAGGTGAGGCTGGTAAACGAGATCAGGGGGTCGTAGCTCCCTTCCAGGAGAGGCTGGTAAACGAGTCGGGGGGTTGGAGCTCCCTTCCAGGAGAGGCTGGTAAACGAGTGCAGGTGGGTGCCTGCATGCTGGTAGGAGTCTGCACCAGCACATATGTTGTAAGATGTTTTCTCTATAATAAAAGATTGAAGGCTGAGCAACGGCAGCGGTGGTTTTCTCCTGACTTGGGTTTCCACCTAAAAATCCTTGTGTTCATGTGTGATTCTTTGTGTGATGGTTTACTCTGCTCTTACTGTTCATGTTTACTGTTTATTAAACATCTGATGAATGAATGATGGAATGATTTAAGTGAAGATTTAATAACATAATTAGATATCTGTGTATACGTGAGTTTCATAAAGGGTATCCGCGTATATACGCGAGTCTATTTCAGGAAAGTAGCGTATGGGTTTTAGAAGCAAGAAAAGGTAAATTTTTTGAATATGCAGTAAATACTGATTCACCCCCCCCTCTCAGTATTTTTCCCAACAATTGGTATCAGAGGAGGTACTTCTGCAGAAGCTTGATCGCTTGAAGGAGATCCGTCGCAATGGGAAGTCATCAAGAAGAGGTAATGTCTATAAAGCCACCTCTATTCAATGGAAGCAATCGTATTCTGATATTAAGGAAGGTACGAACAAAAGCATATGCAGTCAACAGTCAGATGTATGAGCAATCGTGGAAGAAGGTTATCAATATAAGCAAGTATTCCAGCGATGCTATTTTGAAAGAAGTATCGAAATCAATGTGGTGGCGATCGAATGTCTAGTGGGAAGCATGTACGAATTAGAATTTGCTAAAGTGATGCGACTACATTCGGCAAAAGAGATATGGGACAAAGTCATTCCTAGATATGAAGGAGATACAAAGGTAAAAAATGCAAAACTCCAAACTCTTAGAATCGAATACATGAAAATTTCGAAGATGCATAATGATGAAAATGTTGCCAGTTTCTTTCTTCGTCTAGATGATATTGTAAATCGGATGAGAAATTTTGGTGAAACCATAACCGATACTACTCTGGTTGAAAAAGTCTTAAGATCCTTGACTTCAAAATTTGACTCTAAAGTTTCAGCTATTGAATAAAGGCAAGATCTGCAAACTCTTACTATTGTTCAATTACATGGTCTTCTGACTGCTTTTGAAATGAGGCAAGGAGGCCCTTCTCAAATCAAAGAAGCTGTTTTTAAGGCATCTGCAAAAGGAAAAGAAAAGGAAGAATCCAGTTATATATCTGAAGAAGAAGAAGAAGCAAATTTTGTGAGAAGACTTCAACTAGGTACCGGAAAATTCAAAGGTAAGCTTCCTTTCAAATGTTTTAATTGTGGAAGAGTTGGTCATTATGCTGCAAGTTTCCTTAGAGCGCCGGCTAAAGGAAAAGAAGTAGCTAGAAGGAATAAGAACCGATCTAGCACAAGAAAAAGTTATTATATTAATGAAGACAGAGATGGATCATCTAATAGCGAGGAAGAATGTGAAGAAGACTTTAGAATTCTCATGGCCTTTTGAACAAAGAGAAGAAAATGATACTTTTTTGGATGCTCTAGAGGACAATTATTTTCTTGAAGAAAACAATCAACTCAAAGTAAGCCTAGAAGAAAAGAACATAATCATAGAAACTCTTGAAAATCAGCTTGAAGCCAAGGAAAAATGCATTGAGGAATTGGAGTGTGAAGTGGTAAGTCTAAGGAAAGATAATGAGAAAGTAAAATATCTCAATCTTATATTTGCTAAAGGTTCAGAAACCTTAGATGAGATTATCAAGACACAACGGTCTCCTCTTATAAAAATAGGTCTTGGATATACTGGGGAATCTTCCGAGACTTCAGCACCAAATTATCTGAAAGCAGTCACAACTGGTTCTCTTAACTCAGCCACTCAGCAAGGGAAAAAAGGATCTTCACAGGTAAAGCATGATCATCTCAAATCAAGGATCACTAACAGGGAGATCCCTCAACGAAGCAACAACCAACAGGTAAATTCAAATAGAAGATTTTATGATCGCAGAAATTTCTACTTCAATGGACAATGCTTTTCATGTCACAATTTTGGTCATAAAGCTGTTCAATGTGTTGCATATAAAACCATCATGACAAGAGAAGAAAGAAAGAAAAGGATGAATATTGAACCAAAGAAGAACACCTATAACAACTTTTCTCCTCTTCAAAATGAAGTTGAATGTACTTATTGCAATAACTTTGATCATGAAGAATCTGAATGCAGGAGCAAGGTCTAGCCAAAAGAACATGTTCCCTCAAGCTCTAAAGTATGGAAAAAGAAAGAAATACAGGTTGAAAATTGTGGAATAGCATTATTTGTAGAAGGTGAAGAAAATCAATGGTACATTGATAGTGGGTGCTCAAGACACATGACAGGTGACAAAAGCAAACTTCTTACATATAATTCTCTAGAAAAGGAAAAGAAAGTTACATTTGGAAATGATACTCCTGCTGTAATTAAAGGAAAAGGGTCAGTATTTCTAAAAGAAAAGGTGAAGGCTAATGATTTCATGTATGTGGATGGATTAAGGCATAACTTGTTAAGTGTAAGTCAAATGTGTGATCAAGGAACAGAAGTGGTCTTTAGTTCAAAGGAATGTGTGGTTCGTGATCTTGATACAGGTAAAATCATTATAAAAGGAAAAAGAAATCCTAGCAACCTGTATGTACTGAACGGCATAGATCAATGTTACTTGAGCAAGTCTTGAGAAAATTGGCTATGGCATAGAAGGCTGGGGCATCTGAGCTTCTCTCAAATCAACAAAGCAAGCAGACTTCAAGCTGTTCGTGGTCTTCCCAATATTAATCTACCAGAAAGTATCATATGTAAATCTTGTCAATTCGGTAAGCAGACCAGAGTTCGATTTAATGCCAAATAAGGATCATCAAGTGAGCCTCTTGAACTCATTCATACTGACATATGTGGACCTATGAGGAAAAAGTCACCACGTGGGGAAGAATACTATATATTATTTATTGATGATTACTCTAGAATGTGTTGGATTGGGCTCATTAAACACAAAGATGAAGCATTTGAAAAATTTCAGATCTTCAAAGCTTTAGTTGAAAATGAATTAGATCTAAAAATCAAGTGTCTTAGATCTGATCGAGGAGGAGAATATACTTCAAATGAATTCTTTGAATTTTGTGAACAACATGGCATAAAAAGACAATTCTCTATAGCAGGCACTCCACAACAAAATGGCGTAGCAGAAAGAATGAATAGAACAATTCAACAAATGGCTAGAGCTATGCTTGATGATTCTGGAACTCCTGACATGTTCTGGGGTGAAGCAGCACATACAGCGGCTAACATTCTCAACAAGGCTCATGTTCGGGTAAATAGTGACAAAACTCCATATGAACTCTGGTATGGTAATTCTCCATCTGTGAAGCATTTTAGAGTTTTTGGAAGTAAATGCTTTATCAAAAATAATGATGAAAAGCTTGGCAAGTTTGAACCTAGATCAGATGAAGGGATATTTCTTGGTTATTCATCTTCAAGCAAAGCATACAAATGTTACAATAAAAGGCTTCGAAAGATTGTTGAATGTATTGATGTTGTTATTGATGAGTCTCTTGCAGCTCCTAAAGAAGAAAAACAAACAACAAAAGAAGATGATGGTGACCTATGTCCTTCTACATCAAATGATATAGACAATGGATCCAATGAAGAACCTGAAGATGATCTATCTGAAAGGGCTCCATCCAGATATGTGCAAAATAATCATCCTGAATCTCAAATTTTTGGTGACAAGGAATCAGGTGTACGAACAAGGAGAACTCTTGTGGGATCTTCTAATCATCTGGCACTTCTATCCACAATTGAACCACACAATGTCAATCAAGCTAGCAAAGATGAATGTTGGAGGCAAGCCATGAATGAAGAGCTTGATCAAATTGAAAATAATGACACTTGAGAATTGGTACCGAGACCACATGATAAAAATGTCATTGGAACTAAATGGATTTTCAAGAACAACTTAAATGAGAATTGGGATGTTGTAAGAAACAAAGCTAGATTGGTCTGCAAAGGGTATACTCAACAAGAAGGTATAGACTTTGAACAAACTTTTGCTCCTGTAGCTAGACTTGAAGCCATAAGAATGTTTCTTTCTTTTTCAAGTTATCAACAAATCAAAGTCTATCAAATGGATGTTAAATCTGCTTTTCTTAATGGTGATCTAGAAGAAGAAGTATATATAGAACAACGGAAGGATTCATGGTAGGCCGGTAAATCTTGTTTGTAGACTTAAAAAGACTCTGAGTCTCGAACAAGCTCCAAGAGCTTGGTATTATCGTCTTGAAAAATATCTTCATCAACAAGGATTTTCAGAAAGTGCTATTTGATAGCAACATACACAAAAGTTGAAAATGATAAACTATTGATTGTGGTTGTATATGTTGATGATATCATTTTTGGGAGTAATGAAGAATCTTTGAATCAAAAGTTTGCTTCTTCATGCGGCAAGAATTTGAAATGTCCTTACTTAGAATAACATTTTTCCTTGGCTTACAAGTGCAACAAGCAACAGATGGCATATTTTTATCTCAAGCAAAATATCTTAAGCAAATTATGACGAAGTATGGGATGGAAGACTGCAAACTTGTAAGTACACCAATGGTAACTGGGTGTAACCTCAATTCTCATGATGATTCCCCCACGGTGAATCAACCAAAATACAGATCCATGTTTGTAAGTCTACTTTATCTCATTGGGACAAAACCAGACATTATGCATGCAGTTGGGATTGTTGGATGATTCCAAGCTAATCCAAAAGTGTTTCACCTTCTGGCTGTAAAAAGAATATTCAAATATCTACAAGGGACTCAAGACTGTGGTCTATGGTATCCAAAGAATGATGATCTCACTCTTCACTTGCTGATGTAAATTGAAATTTTTGGAAGTGTTGATGATCGGAAAAAGCACTAGTGGTGGTGCATTCTATATGGGACCTGACCAACCACGCTTGGTTCGTGAAGCAAAATTCTGGAGCCTTATCTATTGAGAAGTAGAATATGTGGGCACACATAGCATCATGTTGCACTCAACTCCTTTGGATGATGCAAACCTTACAAATTTCAAATCAGAAATGTACCTCCTATCCCCATTATGTGTGATAGTACAAGTGCCATCAGTATTTCAAAGAATCCTGTTATGCATTCGAAAACCAAGCACATTCCCATCAAATATCATTTCCTACGTGAACAAGTGCTTGAGCAAAGAGTGAAGTTGGAGTATGTTACCTCCAAAGAACAAGCTGCTGAGATCTTTACTAAACCTCTGCCCAGGGAAGCGTTCGAGTAACTAAGACATGGTAGGTCATTCTCTTCTAGTCAAAAGAACAAATCTGCATGAATTTAGAAGATGGTATTGGATACGCAGGTTTTCTGAAACACACTCGCGTATATACGCGAGTTCATGCATAGAAAACCGCGTATGTCTGATTGCTGACATTTTTCTGTTTGGAGTCGGCTCTCTTCAGCACAGCTGCAGTACTGTTTGGTATCTCTGATACTGTTTGGTCTCTGGTGATGTTCCAGTTCTCTTAATTCTATGTCTAATGATTTGATGAAGATGATTGATGTTTTGTTGGTAAAAGTGTTCAGGATGCACAAACTAAGGGGGAGCCTTAGTCATATGGAAAGGTTGCTTGGATGCACAGATTCAGGGGGAGCATTAGCTTTGCTGAGTATAATGCATTCTTGGAATTATGTTGGTTCTGAATTATGTTCTCCTTCTTGAGGACTTTCTGGTGTTGGTTATAAAAAGTCATATCTGTTTTTTTTTTATGAAAAGGTCATGTTGAGACCCATGATGTAAAATTGTAATATTCAGTCATGTAAGGACTTGTCAAAGTTGTAAACCCACTTGGTTGGGTAGCTGAGTCAATTTTTGTAAACCCACTTGGTTGGGTACTTGACTCTCATATGTAAATCCACTTGGTTAGATATTTGATGTAAGTATGAGTCTTTGGTGATAGGAAGTTCATAGAGTCATGTACTTCATTGGAAAATATGTTTGAAGATTCAGCATGAACTCAGGGGGAGCTTGGTCACTTCTGTATATATCAGATCTGCAGAATGCTTCTTCCACATGAGGAGAAAAGGGGGAGAGTATGTTGGTTTTTGATCAGCCCTTTGCCCTTGATGTCAAAGGGGGAGAGTGACATGGTGTTTGAATGGTGTCATTGTATTCTGACATGGTGTTTGAATGGTGTCATTGTATTCTTAATGTACCTATCTGTTGTGGTAACCAAACACCATCGTGGTTGCCATCAAGTCCAAAGGGGGAGATTGTTGGCAATATGATGCAGAGTGTTGTCCTTGATGGCAACCCACTGAATGAAGATGAAGACATACGACTGTTGACATGTGTTGTCCTTGATGGCAATCCACCTGATGAAGTTATTCTTGACGTGATGGACTTGGTAAATGATGTTTGTTAGCAATATGATGATGAATGTTGTCCTTGAAAGGCAACCCTCTTGATGAAGATAATGGCAACTTACCGGATGAAGTTGTGCTTGATAGAATATGTCTTGATGAACTAAAACTGATGTATCTACAATGAGTACAGAAGGCAATGAAGAAAGAAATTCAGCATGTGCTAAATATTTGATGAAAAGAGTATGTCTCAAGGCATACGCGGATATGTCTAGGAGAAGTCGCGTATGCACACAGAAAAGAACGTTCCAAGTCGCGTATGGGCAAAAGCGCTCAAAAAGTGCAAAACCAAGGGTAACCACCATGGTATTGACCCATTGTATTGGGTAATGATTCGCCTAATTGACCCCGTCCAGGAATACCATCGGATGTAATGTGGTTTTGGCTCATGGTATTGAAAAAGGGTAAACCTATATAAGGAGAAGAAATTCATTGTGCAAATCATGAGTGTGGGGGCAAGACGTCTGAGCTTCAATGAATACTTCTCTCTGGAGTATATCTGAATGGAAAGGGTTACAGTTGAATGAAAGATCTGAATATATGATGCACCGATGAAGGAGTGATGAAGAAGGGGATCTAGATCTGTATTGTACTTGTATTTGCTAGATCTGTTCATGGAAGGCTTAGATCTGAGATGAGGCGAACATCTGTCAGAGGCAAAAAGGGTAAATCTGAACTGAATATCTGATCTGAAGAAGTATGCTGCTCTATAATAGTTGAAGATCTATACCCTAGTTCGCCGCAGAGGAAGCACGTATATACGCGGCTTAGCTGAAGAGAAAGTGCGTATGTACAATAAAATTGGCTCTGTAATTTTTACTGAAGTATACGCGGGTTTGTGTAAACGGAAGCGCGTATATACACGACATCAGTGAAGTGAAAGCGTGTATGCAAACTAGGGTTTGCTGAAGCATGGGGTATGAAACATCTGATCTGTTCTGCTGTATTACTACTATCTGATCTGTGTTGTCTGAATTGGTAAGTATCTGTTGGTGATGTATGTTTGAGCTTAAAAGTATGTAATGGGTCCAGTCTGAAAATATGATGAAACGTGGCCTACAAGTGGTGTCCTAGTGGAAGCTTTGGATCCAGTGTGAAAATTGATGAAACGTGGTCCATAGAGGTGCTGAGGGTTGTAGCCTTCAGTCAGGGGGTTGTAGCTCCCTTCCAGGTGAGGCTGGTAAACGAGATCGGGGGTCGTAGCTCCCTTCCAGGAGAAGCTGGTAAACGAGTCAGGGGGTTGGAGCTCCCTTCCAGGAGAGGCTGGTAAACAAGCGCAGGTGGGTGCCTGCATGCTGGTAGGAGTCTGCACCAGCACATATGTTGTAAGATGTTTTCTCTATAATAAAAGATTGAAGGCTGAGCAACGGCAGCGGTGGTTTTCTCCCGACTTGGGTTTCCACCTAAAAATCCTTGTGTTCATGTGTGATGCTTTGTGTGATGGTTTACTCTGCTCTTACTGTTCATGTTTACTGTTTATTAAACCTCTAATGAATGAATGATGGAATGATTTAAGTGAAGATCTAATAACATAATTAGATATCTGTGTATACACGAGTTTCATAAAGAGTATCCGTGTATATATGTGAGTCTGTTTCAGGAAAGTAGTGTATGGGTTTTAGAAGCAAGAAAAGGTAAAAGTTTTGAATATGCAGTAAATACTGATTCACCCCCCCCTCTCAGTATTTTTCCCAACAGGAATTATGTGGAGTACTTGTACATATAAAAATAGAAGTGAGTTAAAATGAGTACAACTTCCTTGAAAAGTAATTAAATACAAAAATACATAATTCAAGGAAAAATAGAAGTTAAATATAAAGTTATTACCTTATTGTTACTAATTATACATTGGTATTAAATCTGTAAATAAAAATTCAGAACATCATTAGAGAAGGAAGCTAACAAAAATAAAAGAGGAAGAGGAAATTAAATTGACGAAATATAAAATAAAATAATACCTTTCATATTAGTGACATAGTGCATTGGAGGAACTCTGGCAATCAGAGAAAAGATGAAATTATTCCTGTACAAAAGAGAATTTTATTAAATGAGGGAATTAATAAAATTCTAAAATTAAATCCAGATTGTTTGAATCTAATTTATAAGTACAATATGAGAATTTAATACAGAAAGGAAATTTGTAAAAAAAGAAAATAAAATACCTCAACGGAAAGGATAAATTCCGGAACAATGGCATGTTAGGAATATTATTAAACACAGAAGAATTGTATGGGTAAATAAAGTTTCTGAGTTAAATTCAAAAATCAAATTTATATCATACATAAAATAATTTAATTAGAGAAGAGTTTGATAAAAACTGTGGTGACTGTATGAATGAAAATTCATAAACTTCAATAAATTTTCAAGTAGAACTTAGTAAAATAGATATATAGAACATATACTGAAATAATATAATTTCTCCTACAAAAATATTAACATAGTAAATTGTGAAAGTAATCTCTTGAAGGAGCCTAAATGCAAGTTGATTTCTATTTGAAATGAACAAAAGACATTCATAAAATTTTAAGAAAGCCATATGCAATTTAATTATGTGCTCAACTTTATTCTCATAATAAAATTTCAGAAATGTTTATAAGAGAATCCTCATGGAAAGAGAAAACCTTGAAATAAATTGCATGAAAACGTATAACCAAACAAAAAGAGGAAAGAAACATTAAATCATAAGGATAACTGCCAAAAACCCAGAAAAATTCTCATTCCATAAATACGTTGAATACCACAGACAACAATGTCTCAAATATGATTTACAAAGACGAATATGTCGTAAATAAATCACGGCGATAGAAACGTATAAATCCAACTATAACGTCTCTTGAATAAAACCCAAAAATGCATATGCACATTAATGTTATCCTATGGTTAAATAGAATGAAACCATAGTATAGGGATGCTAAAATTTAAGAATGGTATTCATAAGAATATGAAATTGCTTCAGCTAGCACAGTCGCATGAAAAACAAAATTTCATACCTCTTTGTTGTAGAGGAATTTTAACTCTAATTCCATAAATTTTGAGAATGAGTATTCTCCAAGTCCCAGAGATGAATACAATCCCTTCAATCGCAAAAAATACCGTTAGATATTGAAGAAGTTACAACAATGAAAAGAAAAAAATAATATAATCTAAAACCAAAATGTTTAGAGGGATGATAAAGCTAAGGAGTCATCAGTGAAATTCTTACCTGAAGAGTTGAGCGCCTCAGAACGTTACGTACATTTCATTAAGAGATAACTTAGAAAGTGTGTAAATAATTTTCACGGGGTGAACATACAGGAAAATGTTCCCAGAAAGCCATAGCTGCGTGGAAAATCGATCGGATGTTGAAGAAGCAGAGCCGAGAGTAGAGGGAACCACATGTAAACAATGGAAAATTTAGATAGGGTTAGATCGTAAAAATCTCCCAGCAAAGATACGACATCATCCAGACTATCCACGTGGCTTTGATCTAAGACCACAGTATCTCGAAAAGTCGTCGAAGCCATGTGATCTGCATTAATCACCACAGTACAAATATCTCAAAAACGGAAATCGTATTTAAACCATTGATTTGAAAAATCTACGTATTTTATTCTAAATTGACAAATCAATATCAGAATTAAGAAGGATGTGTATAGTATATTCATATGTGGTATGATTAATTTGTATGCATACTCTACTGTAAGAAACCACCATAGAAGAAATATAATGTTAGTGCTAATATGGTATAATCGTAAGGATAGCAATGTGTTTTCAAACAAATATATATATATATATATATATATATATATTATTAAAGATAAAAAGGAAAATGTAGATATGATGATTAGTTTTGTAAAGTCAAGTCGTATTTATGAGGGATGGATTTAGAGTGTCAAAATCCTAGTTCTTTAATGAACTTATCATTAAGATTCCATCATGAATTATATAAATTACCCAATCTGTTGCAGATTGAGTATATATATATAGTTTGAATTTATAAAAAAGATGATATATGTATCACCTAAGGAATGTGCATGATATATCTTAGAATTATTAAAGATTTACATAGTATAAATTATAGTATATAAGTTTGAAATTAAAGTAAGTAGGTCGAGAAGATATACAAATATTAAATTAGAAGGTAAATTATAGCATGGATATGTTATCCTAGATTAAATAGAGACATTATCATGACAGTGATAGTGAAACAAGATAATGAAAAGGTATCGTCAAATAAAATTTTCAAGGAAAACTAAGGATGAATTGGATAAGAAAGACAAGTAAGTAAATAGCAGAAAAATGATCTACCTGATTTCATCAATTTTGAACGAAATAATAGCAAAATAAATTATAATGACAAAGTTTCACCAAATAGTGAAGAACATATTAAAATTCGTCGACTACAATTTTAATAGTTATGCTATAAATAGAAAAAAAAATTGGTAAGGGGAGTTGTTACTGATGGTATCAGAGCCCATGTTGAATCACTGGGCATATATGTGCCCCCACACAGGAAATTAAAAATCCAAAATTTTGTTTCGGTAAGTTTATTTAAATTGAAAAAAAATTGCACTAATTTAAATTCGGTGTATAGTGATTTAGTGCAGAAAGTATAGCTGGAATTATGAGCGATGGAGGAGGTATATTTGTAGATCTAGGTGGTGAGGGAAATCTACCAGATCAAAATGTTTAGTTGTTGGATATGTTTCAGGAAATGCAACAAGAATTACCTCATTTGAAAATCAGTAATGAACGATTATTGCAAGCCATCAAAGAGAAATATAGGTTGATTAAGGAATTAACCTCAAGGTCTAGTCACGAAAGTGAAGGCCTTAGAAGGAAGGGAAAAGAAGCTAAAACCCACTCAAAAGGATCTTAGGATGGTGAAGCAGCTGGAAAGGTTTGATTTTTTGGAATTCTCCTTGAAATTCCTTTTTCTTTCTGGAATGTTGTCCAGATGCTTCCCCACCCTCAGATCCTTCTCGGTTGGTTTCAAATTCTCTCCTCTTTTTTCCATGGTCTTCACTTTCATGACTAGACCTTGAGGTTAACTCTTTGATCAACCTCTGTTTCTCTTCACTAAATTTCAACAATATCTCATTGCTTGTTCTCAATTGAACCATTTTTCGTTGCAAATCTCTTACCATGTCCAAAAATTGAGTATTTTGCACTGGTGGATTTCCCTCACCCCACATATCCACATACAACCCTCCTTCGTCACTCATAATAAAAACTATACCTTTTATGCACTTAAATCACAGTACACAAAAATATATTAGTACATCATATTTTGCAAAAGAAAAAAATTTACACTAGAATAATTTTGGGTTTTTTTGTGTGGGGACACATAGGCCCATTGTTTTCAACATGGGCTCTGATACCATTTTTTAACAAATCTACTTAACCAAAAAATAAATTATATTTATAATTTTGTACTGCTTTTATCATGAGTGAATTAATTTAATTCGAACACTTTACCACCTCTTACAACATTTCATTAAAGGTTACAGGTTTTACATTTTGTCGTTAGTATATTCATTTACATCATTATTTTCATAACTATTCATATAATGTTACCACACTAACCTAATCATATTACAATATTTCCTCCTTTAATGTATTACTAAGTCAACTCATCTTCATGGCATTCATACATTCCTATAAATGTACATTAAGTACTTTATAATATTTTATGTTGCTATTATCTTATTAATTTTATACACCCTTCCACAACTCTACCTTTTATAAAATTTTGAATAACTTTATAAATTTAATAAATATTAAAGTTGAAGTTACTTATTAGGACATAATCCCCTACATCCTAATTTCATATGTGTCTCCTTAGGGTATCAATTCCAACTATAATAAGGGAATTTTCATCTAATATTAGACCTTTATAATCTCTCTTAAGTCTTAGATAACATTCGAATACGTATAGTCATACTAGTATGAATTTCTTATATTTGTATATTAAAATTACCCATTGTGGGTTTTATTTTCTATGGCATGGTCATCGAATTTCATTTCATTCCCAATGGATTTATCACTATTATGGAATTCGAAATAGTTATAATGCATGTTACCATTAACCTTATTCATATGACTATACCGACTTTATGTTATCAGAATTAAGTTATCGTAAGTATTTTAATGGTGTAAAACATGCTTTAAATGTAATTCGTTTCCCTATGGATATTTGAACATACCTTTATATGTTGCATCGTATCTGCAATAATGATTTACGATAGATTATCATGTAACTCTTTAACTTTTCCTTAGTTCGATGCTATCGTGAATTAATTGAATGTACTACATCTTAACTTGGTCACATGACCATATTAATTTCATTACCAGGTGGAGCTTGGATCTCTCTTCATTTGATAGTTGAGATCAACTTGTTCTCTTTCCCTCCATTACTCTTGATTAGGTTTTATTGTATTCGTTTCGCTTTGCTTCATTTGTCATTTGGAATTTTTCCCACCCAAGGGTTTTGACTCTGGTTCTATACTGTAAGATTACAATGTTAATGGCTTCTCTCTGCCAACTTTTCCTCACAACAAAAAATATAGATGCAGGTAACCTTGTTCCTCTCCTTATGATGCTTAACCTTCTTTATTAACACTCATATATGTTTACATAGTTCATTTTCCGTTGAGAATTTTTGAGTTAGTACAGTATTTCATGCATAAATTTAATTTTCCTTTTGCATTCGTTTTGAGGAACAAGTCAGTTCCTTTCTAACTTTACATTGAAGGATAGGAAAAGGTTTAGTACAAAATTCTCACCATAATCCCTAAGGTAATACCGGTTCACCATACACAAGTAATTCATATAATTCTTACACAATAGCTATGTCTCCCTATTATAAGTTATAGTTTTGGTTTCCTTCTTTCAGTTTAGATCATTCACGCTATTAAATATCAGCTCTACTTGTTTAATGGAAATTATTCTTCGAGATTATTCAAATATTCCTCTGTGCAAATCATTTGACCTCAAAATTCATACTCTTCTACTGAGTTATGAATTTGTCTTGTTGGTTCTCCATTTAATTATTCGTTTTGACTGTATGTCTAGAATTTACCATTTTAAATTAAAGCTTTATTACAATTCAATATGGAATTCATAATTTTTTCCTGTTTGCGTAGGAGTTAATAGGTTGAATTTGGAATTAACGTTCCAAAATTTACCTTTGTTATAATCAGTATGTGATATTATATTGAATACATTGTGATACGTATTCTCCTATATTTCAACATTTAAATAACTATTCATACGTTGATTGTAATCTGCAATTTTTCAATTTATGCACATATATTTGAGCTTATTCAACACTTGTAACATGTTTAATATATTAACCCTCATTTTTCCTCAAATATTTTGGTTAATTCGTTCTTGTTTTCTCCATACACCCACAGTGTGGTTAAAACGATATGTTATTCAATTCCTTGAATTGAATTTTCTAAATTCTTCATGTGTCTTATATATTTATAATCTCTGTATATCACCGAATTGGATTTCACGACATGAATCTGTCTTATTTAGTTTACCAAAGTCGACTTATATATATTTCAATTTATGGAATATATATTTTAATTCAGTCTCTCTATATCTACTCTATTAAATCATTACTGACATTCTCATTCATATATATATATATATATATATATATATTCTGTCTATATTATGAAATTTAATAAATTTTTAGAATACTAATAAATACAAGATATGTGAATACTTTTGCTATGAAAGTAATGATTATTTTCTTGATTTCCGAGACAAATCAAAATGTTTTGTGACACAGGAAACTCCTCTTTTCCTGCTTCTGTACCATTCATGGATTTACATTAAATACTCAGTACATGGTTTTCACCTAAAACTTGGGTAATCCATTTTCTATAATTTCAATACTAATGCAAAATTATAATATCTTTCTCATTTTTCTCCACTCACATAGACCTTTTATTTTCTTGTTCATACATAGAAGAGACACTACTGCCTGAAAATTGACTAAGAAGGTAGATTCTTGTGTTAAATAATATTGGAAATTTCTAATATTCTGTGTATTAATTTTAATTTTTCTATCATATATAAATATAATCACTCTTTATGTGGATTTGTTATAACGGTATTGCACATCTCATAATTTAGAACACAGCTACATTTGCCTTCTTTCTCAAAAGAATTGATAATTAATTTGGTTATGTCTATTTACAGGTTGGTCGCCATAATTCACAGAATTCAATCCACTAAATTCAATGATATTTATTCATGTGTACAATATGTAATGAATACCAAGAATAGTTGAATTTCAGCCAATATAACTATGACAATATTTGATATTATTTTATATTAATATTAATACATCTTTTTGTTCTCATTGAATTGGTGGTAATTCATCCCTGTAATAAGTTTATACATGTTTTCCTAGTTATTTATAGTATTTCAACTACATGTATAAGTTAGGAATAATTTCTATTTGATGTTGTATTTAAAATTGTACTATCCAAATAGTATTTCCATATGTAAAATAATATTGCATTTCTTCTTTCAACATAAAAAGTAAGTGGATGTATATTGGTTTTTTTGTTTTATGTATAGAATGATTTTTTATATATAGTTGGTACAAAAAAATTTCTTCTTAATTTAATAATAAATCCCACTATATATATATATATATCTTTGTTTCTTCATTCTTTACAGAAATAACTAATTATGTGTCATATTTCTATTAACATCTTTAGAATATTCTCCACTCCTAATGATGTATTTTATGATTGTAATATATTAATGCTTACAAACCTAACAACACATTTAAACCGTTATAATTGGGTTTAGACATTGTGCTTGTTCGTTAACTAATTTAACTAGACTATGTAGATATACATAACTACAACTATACATGCTATAGTTATATCTATTTTTAAATACATCAAACACTTCACTCTCAAGAGTAAAATAATCTATTATACAGATTGATAATTCAGAACACATAATTTTCCACTTATCTTCCCAATTAAAGCACATTTAATCTTATCTAGTCATCATCATTATAACAACTTAATACCAATACATAATTTAATAACTGTGCATACCAACACTTGTAAAGACTATTTTCTACCCAAACTTGAGCTTTCATCCACAACTGCCCTTGAGCAGAGACCAATTCCTCCCAAGGTGTAGACAACCTCTTCTATAACTAAGAATGGATTATTTAAGCTTGCTTTCCCTCGGCCTGTTTCCATAGTTGTGTTGAGTTAAATCAAGATGTTGCTGTAGAAAAACTCTTGTATACCTAGGAATTGCTTATTTAAGCTTTCTTTCCCTTAGCCTATTTCCATAGCTGTGTCGAGTTAAATCAGGATGTTGTTTTCTTTTAGCCTAGGATTTACTTTTGTTTTTTCCAAAAAATCTATTTAAACCTAGATTTTTCCTCTTTCTAATTTGATTTCGCCTCTTCCCAGTAAATTTCTACTTTACTGAGGTATATTTTAGATTTTTATATTCAATATAATATATCTAATTTATTTTATATTCTCCAAGTATTTTTGGAAATTTTTGGAAAGTATTTGGATTTAATTCCATCCTCATGGACTTGAAATCCTTATCTCCAATTTACTCTACTCTTTCCACAATAATTCAAATTCCACATTTATTAATTAAAAAAATAATATGTCCACACATATATTTTTTCTTTAAGTCCACTTAATCTTTAGGATTTTCAACTGTCTAAATAAAAACAGTAAAATAGGGATATTACAATCTTTAATATATTAAATTTCCTTTGGCCATCATGAATTAATACTAATCATAAATAATCTTAGTTACTAAGGGTTCAAAACCATGGTTGGACGTGTTTTCTTCAATTTTAATTCTTAGAAGTATAATTACATTTCCTTAATAATATGTTTTCCTTAACTCGATCCACCTCATAAAAACTCAATATGAGTTAGGGAAGTTTTACAAAAAATTTCCTATGATTGTTTAGCCTAGTTACCAATCGCCATACCAACTGGTGATTTGTGATTACAGGATTGGTGTCATGACTTAAAATTTATTTTTCGCTTACAAATGCAATTCACACACAACCTTGATTAGTTAATCAAACTATTTATTTTTTCTTCCCTGCTATCAAGAACAACATTACTAGTGATTTTCTTTTCCTACTATCAACAACCTCTTATGATTCTACACAAGGTATTTTTATGTCTTACTTCTCTAGTGGACTTTCCTTAATGGAGTCCTGTTTTCTAAGGTCCGTGACTCCAATGGCCTAGGTTTTTTCTTATTTTTTGAAAATGTATCTTCCGTTTTTCGTTAAAGGGCGCTTTTTTCTCCCGCGATACTTTATTCACCCTTTCTCAATGTCTTTTTCACCCTTAGTGATTTAATAGATTTTTTTCTCCCAATCATATTAAGTCACTTTTAATGACCCCTAGGGACTTTCTGTGAGTAAACAAGGGATGTTTATATTGTTCTTATCCATCCACCTTAGTTTCTGGATTTTCGATAAGGATATCATTAACCCAATTTATCGCCCATGTAAATATCTAGTTTATATTTATCATTATTTTATTTAATACATCACTATATCACATTTCAAATTAAGTTAACTATGGATTTCTAACAATCACACTAGAATAATTCATTCCAAATAAAGAATATTTACATGAACACGAAGGGGTATTACAAGTTGATACTTAAATTTTAATATAATGTTTTTCAAGGCAAACATACTAGAAAATTGCACTATAAAACATGGTACATTTTTCCTGATGCATGATTTGATGCTTAAAGGTTTTACATTTAAGTTCATGAATATAAAGTAGTGAAATTAGATTAGGATTCTGTTGGTACATTTTGCATGATAATTTTTATAATGTTAGTAGAATATAATATGGATTTGGGTTGATTCTTATGTTTTGTGAAGTTTTTTTCCCAAGTTTCTTAATTAATATTAAAATTACAAATTCCAAAACATTTCACATTTTTCATTCATGAATCTCACCACGGTGTAGATTACTAAAAAAATGATAACTTAAAATTACATTATAAAACATGGTACATGTACACATTTGGCATTCATGAATAGATAATAATATTGTATATAAGAGCTACTATGGATTTGGGTTGATACTTTCTTTTAATACAAAGTCGTTCAAAGAAAACATACTATAAATTTGCATTATAAGACATGGTACATTTTTCATGATGTATGGTTTGATGCTTAAAGGTTTTACATTTAATTTCATGAATATGGAGAAATGAAAGTTAATTTTCATTTAGTTAGTAAATTTTCCATGGCTTGCATATGTATAGCTTTAGAACACAACTTTTGATACCCTTTGTAATAGTTACTGTTTCCCCATACCAACTTTTCAATTGATGAATGTTTCAAGTTGAATGAAAAGTAAAATGAATAAATTTAATATGTGGATAAGTAGAATACATCAAAATTTCATGAATAAATGTAGTCATATATAAAATTCACATTTTCAATAACATTATTACCGACCAAATTTCTCATGGATCAATGTTTTCCTAGTTTCTCTAGTTAACTTCCAAGTCTTTGATTGATGGAAGGTTTCAAGTTATAGTTTGTGAGTTTAATTAAAAAAAAACATTATAAGACATGGTACATTTAGGATGATGCATGGTTTTATGTGTAAAGGTTGTACATTTAACTTCAGAATATGAAGCAATGATATTGAAGTTGCATTTGGTACATTTTCCATGACGATTGTTATAATGTTAGTAGAAGATAATATGGACTTAGTTTGATTCTTAGGTTTTTTGTTCGCTTGTTTTATCAAGTAGATTAATGAATAGTAAAATTACAAATTACAAAACATGGTACATTTCACATTCATGAATAGATAATCATCTTATGTAGAAGAGCTACTATGGATGTGAGTTGATACTTAAGTTTTCATGTAAGGTTGTTAAAAAAAACATACTATAAAATTACATTATAAAAGGTACATTCTAAATTACCTTCTTTGTCTTAATGTCTAAGATATTATTGTATTTTTAATGAAATTTGAGAAAACCCACAGTTTAAGAATTAAAAATTGTGATTTTGAGTCAACTGACGTTGCATTAATTAATACCTTTTTTTGAGCTAGACGTACAAGAGGTACAAGACATTTGAAATTTATGATAATGCAATTTTGATAAAGTAAACAATGTTACTAGAAGATAGCACTACAAATATTTGAAAAGATAAAATGATGACATAAAAAAAATGTAGTGCAAACATGTTTGGTGTATAATCAACAACCAAAAAGAAGATATTAATTTTCTACATCCTTACATTATATTAGTATTTGGGATCTTTGAATTTCTTTTTAACTTAACAACAAAGCAACCATATTAATGAAAACAATTTTTTAATACCAAGTACTAGCTAGAATGGACAACTTAAGAGTGCACAAAAAGAAGGGATAACAATATATTTGAACTCTTCCTCAATGATGAATACAAGTAGAAGATATTTTAGAGAAGTTCAATTAAACAAATTATAATGGAAATCCATCCTCAATGATCTGTTGAAGCACATAATTTGACATTATCCATTTTTTAAATTTCGATTCTTTTCTTGATCGAACTGCTATCAACTTTATGTGTGGTGCACACACGAAGTATCTATATTGATAACTTATGTCATCAGATTCATAGTGTTGAAAGTAAACATGACTGTAGGTTTGATGAGTTTATTGGAAAAAATATCATTTCAGTACTATAAAACCTCTTTCATATATAAATTGTTATCATCTCAGTCCTCCAATAACTTCATATTTCATTCAGTGCATTGCATCAGGAAATTAGTTATCAACATGTACTTAACATTATTATCTATTTAGATATATATTTTAAATATTTTCTATATCCTTATACACAATGATTTTGAACCCATAACACACACACCCACATAAACATATATTTATCCTTTCAAAATAATTGAAATGTTACCTTATCTAACAAGATAAGAAGCTTGATCACCTTCAAATGACACTATAGTCTCCTCTGATTCCATCTCTTCAAACCTTCCAAGCGATATTTTCCCCTTTGTATTAAGTTTTGTATGTTGCCAAGCTTTCCTATACATACTTTTTTGAAAAATATCATTGAATTGTGTGTCCTCTATGAAACCCAAGCAAGAACAAGGCTCTTCTATTTTATCAAATGAAAATGTATTTCGGTACTCTTTGGTTTTAATTGAAGGCAATTTTCAAGTCACTTTTATTGTTTCAACTTCATATGTAATCGATCTATATACATACTGGACTCCAATATGCCAAAAAAAACCTATAGTAAATTCAAACAAAAATTTAAAATGTTATTTAAAATTCAATTTATATATCAAATATAATCATCGATCACTTATTTAAAATATATCATTTTTAAAATTTTAAAATTTGAAATTTAATAAAAATGATCATATATTAAAAATATATACAAGTTTATATATATATTAGCATACCTCCCTTGATGGGATAGTGTCATGGCATAGTTCGTCAATCCAGCATTGAAAAAAATTTTCAGCGTCGATAAGTCGGTTTGCAGAGTGGTCCATTTGATACCTCCAAAGTTCCCATTTTATACATGCATGTGCACCATTTTATACGAGAGTTGCATGACCCACCAACCCATAAGGATAGCATGAGGAATTATCCATGCAATCACCTCTTATAATATTGATGGAACTAACCTGAAAAACCTCCCACCATGAAACAAAACTGGAGCTGAACCACAAACTGAGAAACCAATGATGTAGATCACAGCACAATTCACCCTCTATGGCCAAAATTGGATGCACAACAACAAAATATGAAGACCCGAACAGAGCCACACTGCCAAAACACCCTCAACGTGTTAGGATTCCATGGGAATCCTCAGGTTGATACCTTATATTTCTCCCACATAATCCATACCTCACACGCACACTTACCCATGTCCATAACTACTACTAGGAAAACCACAGTTAGAAATAAAAAAACTCCCACTTTATCGCCGAACAAAATACACTTAAAGAATTCCAAAATAGAGATGGGGACTCAACTCCAGAGCCATCAGGAAGGATGCCCACCCGCTGGGTATTAATGATGGCCATAGCCATTAAGGAGAATTCAATGGGTGGGTGGAAACCAGCCGCACTTTCTACGCCCGTTCGCCACGGGTTATTTCAATTTCATCACCCCCATTAGCGGAATTTTGTTTCTAATATGAAAAATAATATGATATGAAATATGACGAGAAAAAATAATGAACCAACCATTGATATAAATAATATGGTAGCAAAAATAAATGAAAGGTTTGATTAATTTTTATATGTGGTGTAATTTTAAACGAAATTTATTTGGTGGAAATGTCACTACTATTGTTTTATTTATATTTTCATTTCTTGACTTCTGTTTATTTTGTACTAATAACATGGAATTATATATGAAAATAATATTTTTAAGAAATTATTTTAAAAAAAAACATTTGAGATGTAAATATAAAAAGTAAACTTAACTAATAAATACTACCCATATTTCAGACATTAGGTATATCAGACAAGATACACACTGTTGCATTAGGTGTTTGGAATATGTGAAAAAATTTAATCAAACCCCCCAAAAAAATAACCCTTTTGACTGAGAAGATTGTATTATAATTTAATTCTAAAGCCTTGTCTCAGATTCCCCGATGTCATCACAACTAAGTTGATATGATAGTATCCTAAATGAAGTAGAGGTTGGGTAATGGACAGATGAATTGACATAATGGTGATCAACACTTTGGTCCGATTTAAATAGTGATTTTGGTAATATGTTATATCAACAACCATTGTTACTTTAAATACAGTTTTTTAGCATTGAATTTTAAACAATTCACCTAAACATATAACAATCGATATGCCCTTTGGGTCGTCTCGTGAGTTTATTTATTTCAAAACACTTACTGGTCCCTGAAAGCCTGTGATTATAGCATTTCGTAGATGTTGACCCAGTATTAATCTGGGTTTAAAAATCAATGCATTCAAGGTTTTAACCAATTTTTTAACAAAATTATTCTCTGAAACTAATTTTTACCTGAAGTTTCAATTTGGACCTTTTATTATCCGCAAGAATGTATGTAGGTTTTGTAATTTTTATTATAACTTAGGACAACCAGGATTGATTTACATTTAAACATTTGAACTAATGCTAGGTTGAAAGTCAACATTTATCTGGAACATTTAATGTGATTCTTTTCTATATATATGAAGTTATAAAGGCATGCCTACTTCCTAGATTTACAAGTGCCTCCTACTACCTCAACACCATGTATTAAACTTCCTCACATGTTTCTTTAACACTTGTTGCCTCAACACCATGTATTAACCTACCTCACATGTTGATTTTACACTTTTCGCCTCAACCCCTTGTATTAACCTGCCTCTCTTGAAACCTGAATACAATAGATGGAACATGATTTCACTCCAATATTCCAACTTGTTCTGGAAGTGATTTCACCGTCCAATCTTGCAACCCATTTCACTTTGATCTTGCATCTTGTCTTGGAATTTATTTCATTGCACCATAGGTATACCTTTTTTTTCTTCTATAGTCTATTCATATCATCAGCTCAACTCCATACAGATTCCCACTGTGGCCTCATATCCTCAGCTCAACTCCAAACAAAGCTCTAATTTAATTTGAGTTTGGGCACAAAATTTCCTCTCTTTCTCATGTTCCTCGCTGGGATGTTGATTATTTATGGCCACTAATCAATTGACAAGTACAAGCCTCTGTGCTTTCTACAGTTATTTGTATGGGTTGTCATGGTTAAATGAAACTACTCCTAGGCCATAATGGTTTAACTGAAACTACTCCATCTCCAATTGGATAGGAATCACCAGCTAAATTTAATCCATCTCCAATTGGATATGGATCATCGACATGCACACACTTAATCAAGAAGGGATTCGGGTGGGGAATTTTAACAACTTTGGACACTATATTATTCAGGGTGAAAGACATTTGAAGGAACAAGGAGGAAATATAGATTGAAGGAATGGGGAAAATAAACTAACAAGGCATTGACCTTAACATTATCTGGTTTTTGGTAATTAAGAAATTGATATCGAGTTATGTGGTGTCCCCCAAATGTCTATTGATACAACACCATTTTCATAAACCAGAAGCAAACATGTACGCGAGTTCCTCCCATATGAATTTCAATTAAGAAATAATTATTTTCTTTCTTTCTACAACAATGAATTTCAATTAACCATGTACACGAGTTCCTCCAATATGAATTTTATTTAAGAAATAGTTATTTTTTTTCTTTTTTCCAGCAATGAATTTGAATTAAGAAAAAAATATTTTCTCTTTTTCTAACATTTTACCTTTTCCCAGTTCTAGGTCCAAATGTAGCGCTTAATTGTGTTGGTTCACGAAGCTAATATGCATATTTGTGTATATATTATGCTATTGACTTAGCACTATCTGGTAATATAGTGCACCATTAGTGGCGAACATAAAGGTAGAAGCAACACCAATAACATCGTACCCACCACTAGCTAACACCATAAGGTAAAAATCGGAAGAAATCCCCTCATATATCTTATTGAACATGTGTAAATAGTTCTCTACCACCTTCACTTCATTTGGTATGCACCTCATGTTTATTTGTTTAGGTGTTTGTCACTCCAGCACTTCTTACTTATAGGAGGGTTATGGGTGAGTTGGATTCACTTTCTTTCTCCTTCTGCCCTACTTGGTGAGGCATCAACCCTTGCATCTAAGGCACCAACAATAATAGAATGAGAAGAATATATAGGAAGGTTTCCCATATGAAATACAGAATCTTGTAGTGTCGTTTCAATTTTTATAATCATATCTTGGTGGGGAGGTTCCATATGGTGATCTACATCTATTTTACCAAGTTGATATTTCATCGAGTTCTATAAACATAACACAAAATAACACAAAATGTCGTATAATGGTTCCTTTTCATGAGTGGGCTATCCTCGATAAAATTTGACATAAAAATGGAAGAAAACACTATGCTCGACTTCCTTTACATAAAAATGGGATAAATAATAGGTACAATCGATACACTATGCTCAAATTTCTTTACAGAAAAAAATTGGCATCAATGACAACACTCAGGCACCCTATGCATGTTGATGTATCTCACTCTAGATGAGTAGTTGGAAGATGGCCCAGGTGGTGTTGTCGTTTTTGTGTTGTCACTGTTCACATGTGAGAGTATGGTACCATGTGTGAAAAAAATGTATCTTAAAATATGTTTAAAATCGAACACAATTTTGTAATTTATTAAAGTAGTATTCGAACCAGTATGCAAATAAGGTGGGGTCGTCATGTCACCTACATTATTTTTAAAAGCCACCATAACTTTGTAAATTAAAAGCGATCAAAACTTTGTATTTTATTCAATAATTTTAGTTATTCTTCAAGCATTTAAATAGTTGAACAAATATGGCACAATCATCCTAAGAACATGTCCAACTTGTAACGAAATTTGAACTACACTGTAAAAAACTTATAATCCCTTTCTCATTTTTGGTTGATTAGATAGTTCCAGGGTAAGGCACATTATCTTCTTCCATGATCGCATTTAAACACTAGATTATTTTTGGATTGGTCAAAACCAAAGTTATTTACATGAATATGTTATCCATCTGAAATTCTCATGCAATTTTGTTATTTTTATTTTGTACAACGAACATCCTAATTTGAATTGGTTTAAGGATTAAAAAGGAAGATATGAAGCAAGTCTAATGATAAAAATGAATAATGTAAGTTCATAATTCCTTAGTTCTTACGTTTCTATAGTAAGCCTCCTTCTTGTGAATTTATATTTCTCAATTAGGCCTATATTTTTTATTTTGGTTCTTTATTAGGCCAAATTTTATGTTGAAACTTCTATTTTGAATTCGGGCCACATGAATTTTATTCACTCTAAATTTAATAAAAAAATTTGTAGTTTTCCAAAACTACTATGATTTTTCTGTTTAAGGCATGATTTATCGAATGATGGGTTGGTTCCATCTATTAAAGTAGATATTGATACTACTCTTTGTATTTCAGGGCTTTATAAATCATTGGAGTATTGGCAACTCGGGAAGAAATATTTTATATACATAAATCCACAATCTGATTTATTAACATTTAGGGAAGTACTAGAATCCACATCATATTTCCATGAGAAAAACCATGTTGGGAAAGGCGGCGTTAGGCATGGGTACAAAGGAGTTTAGAAAACTTGAAAGGTGTGTGATTTTTCAAAACCCCAAATTGCAGAATAAAATTTTTAGATGAAATAATTCTTCAAATCACTTATTATTGATTCTAAAATTTATTTTATGGCTTTAAAAAAATCCCTAGGAACTTGTCCTTCTTCTAAAATTTGTAGGATTTACATATTGTACAATATTCTATGAAACTATTTCAGGTTCAAGGCAGATGTTGGTTATCTTTAATAAATTCTAGCTTATTAAAAAAAAATTATAGATGGAGACAATTCATAAATTGACTGGCTTCAGTGTTTCAAGGTTTGTTGAATATGTGTTTTCAAATCTTCCCTTTGATTTTCGTTAAAATTTTATACAGCATCTGATTTTTCAAAACTTTGTAGATATTTTGTTCATATTAATATTATAGCATAGGCACTTTATTTATCTGCAATTTCTTTCCTTAGCAAAATAGATTTGACTGCTTAGTCTCTCTTAAATTGCTTTAATTAAACCATATTCTAAAGGTTGTATCAATTAAACAAATGCATTCAAAATCATGAAGAGGAGTGTGAGACTATAGGGAATTCAGAGTGAAAGTTGATCTATTGAGCAAGCTTAACCATTAAAAATTATTTCTCTTGATAGGCTAATGTGCTGACAAAATTCAGTTCCTTCTGGTATATTGGTTTAAGATTTTCTTGCATTTCCATGCATTTCTCTTTACTTTCAACACATAAAACTTTACTCCTTGTTGAATTATGGTAATTAAGTTAAAGTATTATGCTTTCACTCATCAACAAAACAATAATTTTATTTGGTATTTTTAATTTTCTAAATAAAGGGTTTATTTTGTAATTACCTGTTATTCTGGATATCCCCATTGCATTTTTTAAAAGTATTATGTTGTAATTAGCTATTCAAATATCGCTCTCATGGTGGATATCCTCTATTGCATTTTTTTAATTTCTAATTGATTCCCTATGACCTCGATTTATTAGTCTCAAAACCATGTATATTTCAGTGTGTAATCCCTACAGAAATTATTTACGGGGTTGTCCTAAAAAGTTTCATCTGGAAATGGAGACTTTTAACATCTAAGAAAAAAACAAAGTTGATGCGGAATCTCTTGTTGCTAACAAGAATGTCTTAAGGTGATTTATACGCATATTTTGTTGCTTAATTTTTATTATCATATGGCATCTACTATGGACATGTCATTTTTAACATATCCATCTAATAGTTTCAATAAAAGTGTCTCTTTCAGGTTGATGACATTTAGCCTTATTTTACTAGAGATACTCTCCAGATTTTATCTATTGAGTTTGCAAGCATTTTCTTCCAAGATTGACCTATATTAGGTCACAACATTAGGATATGTTTATACTCTGAACTGTAAGCTTAGTAGGATTTTGAGTTATGATATCTGCATAGAACTCCTCTAATCTTATAAATTAACCAAAATAATTTATTTTCTGAATACAAAAAAGAACCTGGAAATTGTGTTGACCGAATGGACAATTTTTTTTTTCCAAGAACCAATATATGTAATTTAAATAAGTTATGTAAATATTTGATGCAGAATTGGTTGACAAAAGAAAATCATGGATTCTCGCATATCTCACATTGGAAAAACTTTTAACCTTTCTCACTCCCGAGACACATGTCATTTGTTAAAAATATACTGGCAAAATATATCTTTCTTCGTACCTTTTTCCTTTTTTTATTTTTTCAGAATTGCTTCAAGAAGCATATACCCAATGATAGAATATTTTCTGATTTTTCTCTATCCCTGTGGAAGAAATTGAAGGATTTTTTTTTATTTTTTTTTTCTGTTCCCGTGGAAGAAAGTGTTGAGATTTATATTTCTGAAAATTCTTATAAATTTGTTGTCCAGAAAAAAATTTATATTCTCAGTCTCGAATATTTTTTTTTAAAATTAGAGTAGGGTTTGATTAAGCAGTAATAATTGGGAAACTTCTGAAAAAAGGGGAAGGAAACATTTTTTCAATTGGGAAAATTCTGAAAAAAGGGGAAGGAAATTTTTTTTTTAAAACCCTAGTAGAAGAAGGGAAATATTTTTTTTGGCCCTCGTTGGAAATTAAAGAAAGAAGGGAAAACTAAGAGGTTGAAATGGAAAAAATGACAAATGCACAATTTGAGGTGGATAAATTCACCGGGAAAAAATTTTTTGCTTTGTGGAAACTAAAGGTTAGGGATTTGCTGGTGCAACAAGGGTTGCATAAAGCATTGGACGGGCTAAATAAAAAACTAGCAAGCATGAAAAATTTGGACTGGGAGGACTTGGATGCCCGAGCTCTCAGTACCATTTGGTTATGCTTGGAAGATGAATTACTCTTCAATATTATTGGAGAGAGTACAACTGGAGGGTTGTGGAAAAAATTGGAAACACTGTATATGAAAAAATATTTGACAAATAGAATCTATTTAAAAATACAATTGTACAGTCTTTGGATGAAGGAGGGTACGAAAATTGCAGATCACTTAAATGTTTTTAATACAATTATTTTCCAGTTGTCTGATATGGAAGTAAAAATGGAGGAAGAAGACAAGGCAATAACCTTGTTGTGTTCCCTGCCTGAGTCTTGGGATCACTTCGTGACCTCAATTAGTTTGAGCACTGCTGATTCATTAAATATTGAATCTATCATGGGTGCTCTCTTATCTGAAGAGGTACGGAGAAAATCTAGCATTGAGACATCGGCACCTAAAGCCATGGTAGCCAGAGGTCGCTCAAAGGAAAGGGGGAGAAAACAAGAGGTTCTTCCTGATCGAAATAAAAGGGCAAAAAGAAGTGTAAGGCCAAGTGTTGGTACTGCAATAAACTTAGACACCTCAAGAAAGATTGTTGGAAATGGAAGGAGTCAGAGAACCATAACAAGGAAGCAAATTAGGTTGATTCAGGTATGGTTGATGAGGTTTTAATTACTGAAGCTCTCCGTGTCTGTAATGTCTCTCAAGATGCTAATAATTGACTATTAAACTCTGGTGCTTCTCATCATATGAGTCCACACTGAAGTTGGTTTACTTCATATGAAACTGTAGATTGTAGTTATTTATTCATGGGAAATAATGCATCTTGTCAGACTGTTGGGATTGGTAATGTAAAAATTAAAATGTAAGATTGTATAGTTAAAACATTATCAAATGTTAGGCATGTACTTGATCTAAAGAAAAACTTGATTTCCTTGGGAGTTTTGGATTCGAGTGGTTATAAATTTACAGGTCAGAATGGAGTACTGAAAGTCTCAAAAGGAGCCTTGGTTGTGATGAAGGCTGAAAAGGTCAGAAATCTATACAGACTTAAAGGAAGCACTCAAGTTAGTGAAGCAGCGATCGTATCAGAGAAATCAGAGGAAGGTTCTCGTCTATGGCATCAGTAGTTGGGTCACATGAGCGAGAATGGTCTTCAGGTAGTGATGAACCGCAGGTTGCTTCCTAATTTGAAATCCTTGAAATTGGATTTTTGTAAGTATTGTATGTTTGGTAAACAATGTAAACAAAGGTTCAAGACTGGAAATCATAATAGTAAGAAAATTTTGGACTACATTCATTTTGATCTGTGGGGACCAGCTCCTACTCTGTCTTATAGAGGTGAATCATATTTTTTAACGTTTATTGATGATTTCTCCCGAAAATTTTGGGTCTATATGTTGAAAAGGAAAGCTAATGTATTTAATATGTTTAAACAATTTAAAACAATGGTGGAAACGAAAACAGGGAAATCAATTAAATATTTAAGAAATAACAATGGAAGTGAACTTACATCTTTAGAATTTGAACAATTTTGTAAGGATGAAGGGATTTTTAGACATAAAAATTATATTTATACCCCTCAGCAAAATGGCGTTGCTGAACGGATGAATCAGACTCTTATGGAGAGAGCCAGAAGCATGATCATTAATGCTAACTAAGGAGTTGTGGGCAGAAGCAGTATCCACTGCTTGTTATTTAGTTAACAGATCACCTTCAGTTGCAATAAACTGTGAAACTCCTGAAGAAGTTTGGTCGGGTCAGTCTTTTGATTATTCGCATTTGAAAATTTTTGGTGTGAGGCCTATGCTCTTATTCCTAGAAATCAGCGTTCAAAATTAGATCCAAAATCGAAATGTTGTGTCTTTTTTGGATATGATTATTTAGTGAAGGGATATAGGTTGTGGGATCCTTCTTCATGGAAGATAGTCATTATTAGAGATGTAACATTTTATGAATCTTCTCTTTTAAAATCATATGTTGATAAGGTTTAACAGGAGAGGTATCGCCAAGTCAGCAGATTCAATTGGAGACTAAACCTTTTTCAGAAATTCGAAAGGAAGGAGAGACTTCTGATGAAGAAGGTGGAGAAGGAAAGGAAACTGGAGAAATTCCAGAACCAGTTCAGCAACCAGTCACTCTACGAAGGTCTACAAGGGAAAAAAAAACACCTAAAAGGTATGAATATTATGCTTCATCATTTGCATTGATTACTGAAGATGGGGAACCTTCTTGTTATCAGGAAGCAGTTGATGATGCATATAGAAAGATATGGAAGATGGCTCTAGAAGAAGAAATGGACTCCTTAGCCAAAAACAACACCTGGGATCTTGTAGAACTTCCTGAAGGGAGAAGTGTTGTTGGGTGCAAATGGTTCTTCAAGTTGAAAAGGAAAGTTGATGGAAGTACCGAGAGGTATAAGGCGAGACTGGTTGCAAAAGGGTATTCTCAAGTTGAAGGTATTGACTTTGATGATATTTTTTCAGCAATATTTAAACTTACTTCTATTCGTATTGTGTTAGCACTAATTGCTTTACTTGACCTTGAGTTAGAACAATTATATGTTAAAACAACATTTCTTCATGGTGATTTGAATGAAGAGATACATATGGATCAGCCAGAAGGTTTTGTACAAGGTCACAATAGAAGATTAGTTTGCAAGCTTAGGAAATCATTGTATGGCCTGAGGCAGTTGCTGAGGCAATGGTACAAGAAGTTTGATTCCTTCATGGTGAGCCAGAATTTTATCAGAAGTGAGTATGATCATTGTGTATACTTCAAAATTTTCAATGGCATATTCATTATCCTGGTGTTGTATGTTGATTATATGCTTATTTCAAGCAAAAGCATGGAATAAATCAACAATTTAAAGGCTCAGCTCTCTAGGACATTTGAAATGAAGGATCTTGGAGCAGTAAAACATATCTTGGGCATGGAGATACACAGAGACAGAAAGAATGGTAAGCTTTGGTTATCACAATAGATGTATGTGGAGAAAGTACTTGAAAAATTCGGTATGAACAATGTGAAACATGTTAACGTTCCATTAGCTTCCCATTTTAAGCTTTCTTTGGATTTAAGTCCTATAAATAATGAATGAAATAAGTATATGTCTCATGTACAATATGCAAATGCAGTAGGCAACTTAATGTACGCGATGGTATCTACAAGACTTGACATTTCACATGCAGTTGGAGTTGTCAACAGGTTCATGCAAATCCAGGGGAAGAACATTGGCAATCAGTGAAAGGAGTCCTTCGGTATTTGAAAGGCACAAGTGACCATTGCATCAGCTTTGATGCTCATGAAGGTAAAGTCTGCAAATATGTGGATGCTGATTATGCAAATGATTTGGACAAAAGGAGGTCTACTACAGGTTATTTTTTTACTCTTGCAGGTGGAGTAATCAGTTGGATGTCAAAGCTTCAACAGACAATTTCTTTGTACACTATTGAAGCAGAGTATATAGCTGCTTCATATGCCTATATAGAGGCAATCTGGTTAAAAGGTTTGCTTGATGAGATTGGAAGGATGCAGGAGAAAGTGAACGTGTTTTGTGACAGTCAGAGCACTATTCATTTGGCTACAAATCCAGCCTATCACAGCAAGACCAAGCACATCGATGTAAGGTATCACTTTGTGAGACATTTAATTGAAGGCGGAAAAGTAGTTCTCAAGATGGTCCGCACACAGGAGAATCGTGCAGATATAATCACGAAGCCAGTTGTAGTAGAGAAGCTGAGATGGTGTCTCGCTTCTCTCAACTTGCAGAAAAGATGATGAATGGGCATGGGCAAGGCAATAGGAAAATTTTTGTCAAGGTGGAGCTCGTTAAAATATGACAACAAAATGTAAATAAGTAATTCTGGGAAAATTTACTTATTACCTATTGATGTAGTTGGAATAACGAAATGTAGTTTGAATAATGAGATGTAGTTGGAATAACGAAATAAGTCTAGGTTAAATAAGATGGTCTAAGAGGCTTGTAATGAACGGAGAATCATTTGATTAATAAGATTTTCCAAGTGTTTATCCTTCGATTTTTAATTCAGTTATTTTTCCTATTTCTTTTTTGTTTAATGTTTTTCCCCACAACACCCAACTCGTACTAGAAAGAAAAAACTTTATTGTTACAATATTAAATAGGAGATATTTTTGCATGTTGGCCACTCTAAATGCACATTTATGTGTTGAGCATTGAGTAGATGTCTTACACCTATGTTGTATTCAAATCATTTACAAACGTTTCTGGAGCTCATCTTCACCCAACACATCATCGTTCTAAATGAATGCTGGAAATTTTAGTTGGCCTAATGCCTAGAATATCTATTCAGGTCACATTAAATATTTTAATATGTAATTTTGTAGCTCCATGGTATGGTATCACGTAATAAAAGAGACAAAAAAAAAAATTATTAAAAAAAGGAACAAAATGAGGTTCTCGAGGTATTTAATTTAAAATAAAACATGAAAATTGTAAGAGAACTATTTCCCATTAAAAGAACAAATAATAAAGCAGACAACGCAAAAAACCCTTGAATATTTTTTTAACAACTGGGATATCTTCACATTTAAATACCCAGATCCAGATCTATAGAACAGGAAAAAAAAATATTGGGACAAGAAACATTTTGGAGGGGAGGACTGTAATATTCCCAATCAGTCCTCAACTAATGGGAATATTCAATTTTGTTTTATTTTTCTATTTCATGAATAAAAATGTAAGGGAGAATCATAAAACTCCTAAAAAATAAATAAATCAATGCCAAATATGAAAAAAGCTAAATATTGGCTATGTAAGCAAGCACCCCTAGGTGTGAAAGGGGCTGGATGTTTCGACTGGGTCAACCATGACCAAATCTACAACGATGTCTTGGAGGAATGGCCATCAATGAGGCACAATGCAGTTTTAGATGGAGATGGATTGTGTGAAAGGAGTTATTTCATTGAAGGTGGTTTAGGGTTTACAAGCTCTTAATCTATATAAGGAAGGGGATGGAAGCATGAAAAGGTTTTTGAATGATATTGGATTTCTGAAGTATTGTCTGTTTAGACATACAACTTTCTTTGGCTATTTAGCCTAGATTGCAAATGTTGTTTAGCATTGGGTGTTCCTGATTGGGAATCCCACCTCTTCCCATTGAGTAGCTCTTGGGAGAGTTTGTAATGCATGGTACACTATCTGTCTTGAGGCCAAGCATCTTCTTCCAACTACAACGCAGATCCTATTGAGGGTTTGGTTTTCTTTGAAAGCTGCAGCAAGGGGACGCTAAATCTACTCTGATCTAGGCCATTTTAGTGCTCCTTTTCAGTGGAGAAGTCTTCTATTCAATTTAAAAGAGAGTATTGGACATCTTGAGCACCACCTTTAGATCTTCGCATGTGGCCAAACATATCTTCAACCCTACAGTGCAATATTGCTTCCAGATTTGCGTTTTTCTGTAGGTGTTGTTGCAGCATCACATTGGCACATTTTTTGGAGGAGTAATTTAATGTGTTGGGGATCTTCCCTTCACCTTTGAGATCCATTGGAGAGGATAATTTTATTGTACATATTAGATCAAATCTGAATACTCCTGGATATCTGAAGATTTTTGTAGATCTGCAGCTTTATATCTTAGATCTACTCCTTGTACTTCATGTATTGCTGAAAAACCCAAGGGGATTTTGAAGAAGAACCCTTATACTATATGGATCTATCATAGATTTGGTTTTTGATGCATTATTTTGCTCTAGATCTGAGATGTAATCAACAGCTATTGTAGCTCCATAAAATAATGCTATAAGGGTAGCTTCAATCTTAATACATGGTTGCAACACCTCATTTTGAGGATTTTATTCTATTGGAGTCTTCTATTTCCTATTGTACATATTATGGTCCTCATTATACATCTGATTTTCTATTGTAAATGTTAATGAAGGGTCTACATATTGGCCTCATGCAATAATCTAGATGATCTGTGTTATTTTTCCTACATAACTTTTACATATTGTTGCATTCCCTATTTTTGGATATTACATAAACATAAATAGTTTTATGAAAATGTCGTTAATCCAGTATGTATTCGTACATGTAAAGAGTTAAAAATAAGATATAATTTATAACAGATACAAGGGCTAATAATCAATCTCTCCGACAAAATAATGTGACCATTAGTCGTTATTTTAAATAATAATTACAGTCACGCTGCCTTGAGGTTATAAGGTATGTTAGGTACACCGAATCATGTTGGTGTTAGAAACTGTTAATTATAATCTATTGCTGGAATGAATAGCATAAGTTTGATATTTAGAGACTAAGCTAAGACAAATCTAGCATTTGAAAAATGATGTTATTTCAATTCTCTTGAAAAAATAAATCAAACTGAGACTACTACATCTAAGCTACTTTGTAAATTAAAAAGTGAACTGTGATTTAGTTATTAAGCATAGTCTGTCTAGCTACTATAGAAACATAAAGAAGTAAATGCATGAAAAAATGTAGAAAGGTTTGCACTTTGCATTTAAACATAAACTCAACAAGTGAATTCTATTATGAATTGAGTAACAAGATTCCTTCATATGAAATAAGGACATAAATCATATAATATCTTGAGGTTTCCAAGATAGATAAAAACTCATATTTTCATTAACATAACATGAGAGTCTAAATTGAGATCCATATGCATCCCTCATAGTAAAAGCTGGCATAGTGAATCTCATATCTAGAATGAAATATTAAACTATACAAATACAAAAAAATAACATTGTACATCCTTAATTTTACACATTCATCTGTGTAAGACTATGGTATAATTATGAAAATAACATTACTGTAACAAGTCTACTTACCCAAATATATATATATATATATATATATATATATATATATATATATATATATATTGAACTACATTTGTCGCCATTGAATTAATTTAATTCCGAAACTTTACCACCTTTTATATAATGTCATTAAATTTTTTTCTTTCTGTCATTAGCATCTTCATAATTATTTTGATAACTCTACATATAATTACATCCACACTAACAAAATTATATTCCAATATTTATCCCTTTAATGTATTACTAATTTGTCTCATCTTCCTGGCATTCATACATTCTTATCAATGTACATTAAGTCCTTTACAATATTTTTTGTTTCTATTATCTTAACAATTCTATACAGCTTTCCACAACTCTACCTTTTATAGAATTTGGAATAACTTTATAACTTTAATAAATATTAAAGTTAAACTTACCTATTAGGACATAATCCCCTACATCCTAATTTCATATATGTTACCTTAGAATATCAATTTGAATTATAAGGAATTTTCATATTATATTAGACTTATATAACCTCTTAAGTCTTAGATAACATTCAAATAAGTATAGTAATACTAATATTAATTTCCTATGTCTATTTATGAAAAGTACCCTTTGAGGGTTTTGTTGCTATTGCATGGTCAATGAATTTAATTTTTATCCACCATGGATTTATCACTAATATGGAATTATAAATAGTTATATGGCTCGTTTCCATCTGTCTAAGGCCCATTTCCATTAACCTTACATAATTTATCTTACAGACCTTATGTTATCAAAATTGGATTATGGTAAATATTTTGATGTTATAAAACATGTGTTTAAATTCATACGTTTCCCTATGTGTATTCAACCATCCCTCGATGGATTTCATCGTATCTGCAATACTGGTTTATGACACATTTCAATGCAGCTCTTCAACATTTTATTAGTTCGATACTATCAGGGATTAATTGCAATGTACTATGCCTTATATTGGTCACATGGTCCTCTTAATTTTGTTAACAGGTGGAGCTTAGATCTCTCGTCCTTTCGACGTTTGAGATTAGCTTGTACTTCTTCCCTTCGTCATTATTTTTTAGGGTTTATTTTAATTCGTTTCACTTTGTTTCATTTTTCATTTGTCAAGTTTGATATGAGGGTTTCGGATTTGGTTCCCTACTATAAGTTTAGCAACGATTATGGCTTCCCTCTGCCATTCTTTTCTTCATGGAGACGCGTACAGATACAGGTAAACTTATTCCCCTCTTTACGCTGCTCAAACATCCTTATAAATTATCAAAGATAATTACAGAGTTCGTTTTTCGCTTGCTAATTTCTGAGTTAGTTTGGCAATTCACTCAGAAATTTAATCAATGTTTTGCTTTTGTTTTTAGGAATAGTGGAGTTCCTTTATGCCTTTACATTGGATGATGTGAAAGGGTTTTAGCACGAAATCATAATGGTGAACCCATGAGGTAATACTGGTTCACCATACACAGGTAAGTAATATATCCCTCTCATCGTGGCTTTGTCTCCCTCGTATGCGTGATAAACTTCATTTTACTTCTTCTATTTGTTAGAGATATTGTCATTGATGGCAAAGAAAGCAAAGAACAGCAGCAAGGAATATGTACAGCAGAAGGCAGAGGCAGAGGTCGAGCAGCGCTGAAGCAGAAACAGGAAAAGGATATAGGTGGAAGAACACTGCTAAAGTGTAACAGTAAAATACAGAGGCAGAGTGAAACGATCAAGAAGTGGAGGTAGAAGTAGCGAATATGGAGGTAGTGAAACGGTCGAGCAGTGGAGACAGAGGTAGTGAAGCGGTCAAGCGGAAGAGGCGTTAGCACAACAGAGGCACAGAAAATTCTGGGAATTGCTTAACCCGAGGCGGAAGGATACATAAAACAAATTATGGGAATCGCTTAACCCCAGGTGGAAGGATACATAAAACAAATTTCGGGAATCGTATAACCCAAAGCAGCAAAGTATATATATATACAAATCTCATTCCGGGAATCGTTACCCACACAAGAGTATACATACAGTGCATTACATATTCGGTGCCTTATACAAAAAGGTTCAAAGCATAATATTAAATGATATGGAGCGCTTTATTATCAAAACCCAAGTACCTTATATGGTGGGACCCTTCCCAATCACATCGAATTTAAGCAAGGCATCGAAACATGCAACAAAAAGTTTCAATTGCGATTGAAGACTGGACCCAATGGGTGTATGAATTATGATTCAAATGTATTTGAAGTCTGGCATAATCGCATCGGATCAGTCTAATCGCCTCGGAGATTATAAGAGCATCGGAACATCACAACATAAAATTGCGATTGCGATTAATCGTCGCAATCGAAGCAGGAGTGGTCAATAGCATCACAGTATTCAAAGTCGCGATTACGATCAATCGCAATTGGAGAAATCGCAACAGTGACCAATCGTAATCGGAGTTAAAGCGGGGCATCGGGACATGCAAATCGAATTTTTGATTGTGATTAATCGTATCGCATTAGAGTAATCGCAATTGGAGCTTTGGAATATTGGAATGTTGGCACATTCAAATGGAAATTGCGATTGTGATCAATCACAATCGGAAGAAGTCAAGTATAGCATCGGAAAGCATGGTAAGTGGGCCCGGATATATGACATTCTATTGATTATAGTCGAAGTGGCAGTGTATATGTTAAAAATTTATATAAGCTCGCCAAGAATTGAAATTATGATATATATATATATATATATATATATATATATATATATATATATATATATATATATATATATATATATATATATATATATATATATATATATATATATATATATATATATATATAAGGTGCTGTTATAAAACGTTGTGGCGATTATATTGAAATATGCTATGTGGTCTGTGGACCCACGGGCTTCAGATGAAGGTGGAAGGCGATTATTTATTTAAAACAATTGGGATGTATGTATGTTCCGCTTGTGGAACTCACCACATCAACAAGACACTTGCTATGTACAGAGCATTGGAATTTTTCTAGAATTACAGTCAGCAGTTTCATATATATATACAGCGCTGATATAAAAATATAAATATAAATGCAGCTCATAAATTTAGGAGTTACGCAGCAGCCATAAATAGAAAGGCATACAGAGGAGAGAAAGGGACCAACATAGTCAAAGAAAATACAAATGCGCAGCGATCCGAAAGGCTGTATGAGTGAGCTAGAGCTCTCATTGTAATTAAATGTAATATTTTAATTGGTTTATATTGTTTGTGATGCATTGGCAAGTCTCCGGAAGAGAGAAAATATCCCACTGTAATATTAAAATAAGCACCTACAGTTATGTTTATTGAATAAGCTAATAAAAGGAATGAGAAGACAGAAGCCAAAGAGTCATGACTGTTCACTCCAAATTCTTTGTGAAATACAAATAGTCATGTGAAGAACTCTATAAATAATACCATATTGATATGCAAATACAGGTTAGAGAGAGTAAATCCAGAGAAGGCAGAATATAGAAGTGTGAGGCAGAGAAGATTAAGAAAAGAAGAGAAGAAAGAGAAGCTACATAACAGAGCTGATATCTGAGGTAAATTAGCAAATTTTCAGTTTGATAAATTGAGGAAGTTGGAGCTTCCCTATCAAGTTGCAGCTTGATAGCTGTCAGTTGTAGCTGACTGAGGTTGGACCCTCCTGTAGGTTGGTGCCTGCAGAAAATTGAATGGAGTTGGTGCTTCCTTGCAAGTTGTAGCTTGCAGAATTGAGGTAGGAGCCTCCTATAGGTTGGTGCCTGCAGAAAAACAGTGGTGAGAGGGAGTTGGAGCTTTCCTTTGCATCACAACAGCAATAAGATGTGGTTTTCTCCCTTTATGGGTTTGCACTTACATTTGCTATTTCTATGTGTGCTTCTTATGTGTTGATGTGATTATTTCAATCTGCTTAATTGCTTCATGCTCTCAACATAAGTATGGTGTCACATTAAATTAATATTGGCTGCAAATAAGACTGTTCACATATTAAGCTGTAAATAATTTTGGTGAAAATTTTAGAAAGCTTATGTATGTATTAAATTGATTCACCCCCCCCCCCCTCTCAGCTTAATTAAATATTCAAAAATTGGTATCAGAGAGGGTTCCTTAGTACCATTCTAACAACTAAAAGGAGATCCTGGGTTCTCAGGATGGCTAGTAAAGAAGGATGCTCAACAAATAAATCCCCTTTCTTCACTGGTGAAAATTATGCTTTCTGGAAAATCAGAATGAGTACATACATAATGTCTCTAGGAATAGAAGTCTGGGGTGTTGTGGAATTAGGATATGCCCCAAAGGAAACTGACACAGAGAAAGAAACAAAACAAGATTTTGTGGCTAATGCAAAATCCATGAATGCCATCTTAAATGGATTGTGTGAAGCAAATTTTATTAAAGTAATGCACAAATACACTTCCAAAGAAATTTGGGATACTCTGGAGAACATCCATGAGGGGCACAAGAAATTAAAGACTGCCAAACTTCAAGTCTACAAAGCCCAATTTGAAAACTTAAAAATGGATGATGATGAAGACATTGCTAGCTTCTTTCTAAAGGTTGCAGAAATAGTAAATAACTTGAAGGCTCTAGGTGAAAACATAAAAGAAGCTATAATTTTACAAAAGATTCTAAGATCTCTTCCACCCAGGTTTAATCCCAAGGTATCTGCAATAGAAGAAACAGCTAATTGGGAGACCTTGACCATGAACTAGCTACTTGGAAATCTAATAGCATATGAGATGAGGCTCCCACAAAAGAAGTCAAGTACGAGGGTGGCATCCTTTAAAACAGAAAAGAAGAAAGAAGAAGAGGGAGACATATGCTCCTGCTCGGATGAAGAAGAGGCAAAATTTGTCAAGAAATTGGATAGAGGATCAGGTAAATACAAAGGTAAACTTCCTTTCAAATGCTTTAACTATGGAAGAGTTGGACACTATGTTGCTAAGTGTCCTCACAAGAAAGTAAGGAATCAGCCTCAAGAGCCAGAGAGAAATAAATCAAAGAACTGGAAAAAAGGAAAGAAGTTCAGTATAAAATCCTTCTATGCTCAAAAAGACAGCAATACATTTGAATATTCAGATGAACCCTCAAGTGAAGAAGGAACCTCTGAATTCTTATTGATGGCCATAGAAGAACTTGATGGACTCCTGCTAGAAGATGAAGAAGAAGAAGGGGAAGTCGACCTTGAGGGGGAGCTAAGAAGTGCTCTGGAAGAGATTGACAGACTCAAACTAAAATGCAGAAAACAAAAGGAAATTCTTCTCAAGTATATAAGAGTAGAACAAAACTCAGAAGTCTTCATGCAACTGAAGGTAGAGCTTGAAGAAGCAAAAAATATAGAAGACATGTTACTTGAGCAAATCAAAGATAAAACCCGAGAACAAGAGAAGCTAGAAGAAGAAGTAGTATGCCTCAGGAAGAAACTAGAAAATTCTCAAAGAAATGTGGCTGTAAACTCGTCTCAAACAACAACCTCTAGTAAGTTGAATGAAATTCTAGTTGCTCAAAGATCCCCTATGATAAAAACTGGAATAGGCTATGATGGAGAATCAAGTAAAAGCAAAGAAAAGGTTGACAGAGAGATTATTTTTGTAAAATCAAAGAAGAATGATGAAGTAGCTCAAACAATTACTACAAAAGAAGATACCTGTAATGAGAAAGACAAAGATCAGAAGAACCCACCAGTAGTCAAGAATGGAATAAATACTAAGACAACAGGGAAAGGGTCATATGCCTCTGAATATATCAAACTTGGAAGTTTTCAAAGGAGACTCTTCCCTCCTATGAATAATGCCACCTGTTATGTTTACCACAATCTGGGACACATTGCTGCATATTTCCATGCAAAGAGGAGTAATTCAAACCAGCAAATGAAGCAAACATTGAAGAGACTGCCTCAAGCAAACAACTGGAAGAGACAACCTTACATCAGGTATGCAAATAGTTTCTATGGTTACAGTTTTTATTGTAAGGAATTTTGCCATAAAATTATTGAATGTAGAAAGTATGGACAAAGATTGATGCTCAACACCTCAAGGAGGTTTATGAATCAAAGAAGTTTTGTTGATACTCACAATTCTACAAAAACTATAATCAAATGTTGTATATGCAATCAAGTTGGACATATGCCTTCCAAATGTCCTCTCAGAAGATGTAGTTCATCACCTCACAAAAGATATCAAACAAAAGGGTGCCTCCAGTGGATAAAGAAAATGAATAAATGTGACTTGGCTCTAACTGCTCAAGATCTGAAAAGACAGTGGTATTTGGATAGTGGTTGCTCAAAACAGATGACTGGAGACAGAAGCAAGTTTATAACTCTTGATGAAAATAAATAGGGCAATGTCACTTTTTGAAATGACAAATCAGGAAAGATCAAGGGAAAAGGCTCAGTCAGCATAGAAAATGGCAGAGGAAATGCCCAAGATGTACTATATGTAGATGGGATGAAAGAAAATTTATTAAGTGTTAGTCAGATGTGTGACAAAGGCTGTGAAGTTCTTTTTAGAGCACAAGACTATGAAGTCAGATCAAGCACCACAAGTAAGACTCTGCTCAAAAGTGTTTGAACAGAGAGCAATGTTTACATTGTGAAAGAGGAAGATGAAGCATGCCATCTTAGAAAACTTGAGGAGTCATGGTTATGGCATAAAAGATTGGGACATCTCAGCTTCAATCACATCATGAGACTAAGCAAGAAGAAAGCTGTCAGAGACATGCCAAAAATAAATCGACCTTCTAATACCATGCACAAATCATGTCAATTGGGAAAACAAACACGCACATCCTTCAAAGCCAAAGAGGAGTTATCAACAAGAAGACCACTCCAGCTTGTGCACATGGATCTGTGTCGACCAGCAAGAACTAAAACACCAAGTGGAGAATCCTACTTCATGCTGATAATAGATGATTTCTCCAAAATGACATGGGTTGATTTTCTCAAGAATAAATCAAAAGCTCTGGAAAAATTCAAAATATTTAAAGCATTAGCAGAAAATCAGATAGGATGCAAGCTGAAATGCATCAGATCAGACAGAGGAGGTGAATTCACAGATTATGACTTTGCAGACATATGCAATGAATATGGCATAAAACAACAATTTACTATTGCAGGGACACCTCAGCAGAATGGAGTAGCAGAGAGACAAAATAGATCTGTTCAACAAATAGCCAGAGCCATGATGCAGGAGAATAATATTCCACAAACCTTTTGGGCAGAAGCAGTACACACAGTAGTGCATATTCTGAACAAAGCCCACTTAAGGCCAAGTAGTGACAAGACTCCCTATGAACTATGGCATGGGAAACCTGCTTCAATTAAACATTTTGGAATCTTTGGAAGCAAGTGTTACATAAAGAATAATGATGAAAATCTTGTGAAATTTGATGCAAGAGCAGATGAAGGGATATTTCTAGGATATGCATCCAAAATTAAAGGGTACAGGTGCTACAACAAGACTCTTCGGAAAATAGTTGAATGTATTGATTTGAGATTTGATGAAGAACTTCCAAACAATACAAGAAATACAGACTGCAGCAGTCCATCAGAAAACCATGAAGAAGAAGACCAGAATGATGATGAAACAAGCAAGACAACAGAAGATGCAGAACTGAGCTCGAAAGCCCCCTCAAGATACAATCAGAAGAATCATCCTGAAGATCAGATCATAGGAGACAAGAAAGCAGGGGTCCAGACAAGAAGGCAGCTAACAGAACAAACAGAAGAGGTATACATAGCCATGTTGTCACAAATAGAGCCAAAGAAATTTGAAGAAGCTAGCAAGGACAAGTCTTGGGTGAATGCTATGAATGAAGAATTGGACCAAATTGAGAAAAATAATACCTGGGAACTAGTGCCTAGACCCACTGAGAAAAATGTCATAGGCTCAAAATGGGTATTCAAAAACAAAATGAATGAAGAAGGACAGGTAATCATGAATAAAGCCAGATTTGTCTGTAAGGGATACTCACAAATTGAAGGACTGGATTATGATGAAACATTTTTCCCTGTAGCCAGAATGGAAGCTATCAGAATATTTCTGGCATTTTCTTGCTACCAAAACTTCAAAGTATATCAAATGGATGTAAAATCTGCATTCCTGAATGGAGACTTGGAAGAAGAAGTCTACATGGAACAACTAGAAGGCTTCTCATTGACAGAAAAAGAAGACTATGTGTGCAGACTGAAGAAGGCCCTATATGGACTGAAACAGGCTCCTCGTGCTTGGTACTCAAGACTGGATAAATATTTGCAAAAATAGGGTTTTAAGAGAGGTGGAGTAGACAACAATCTATATATAAAAGCCCATGAAAATGAACTCCTGATTGTTGTAGTATATGTTGATGAAATTATGTTTGGAAGCAACAGAGAAGAACTAGCAAAAGGGTTTGCTGATGAAATGAAAATAGAGTTTGAAATGTCGATGATTAGAGAGCTCAGTTTCTACTTGGGACTGCAAATTCAGCAAAAGAACATAGGTACATTCATCTCTCAAGAAAAATACTTAAAAGAAATGCTGAAAAAATTCAAAATGGAGGACTGCAAACCTGTGACAACTCCCATGATCACGGGATGCAAGCTGTGTGCTGATGATGGATCTGCAGATGTTGATCAAAAACTCTACAGATCCATGATAGGAAGCCTGTTGTATTTGACAACATCAAGACCAGACATCATGCTAGCAGTAGGACTAGTGGCTAGATATCAAGCAGTGCCTAAACAAAATCGCCTTCTTGCAGTCAAAAGAATATTAAGATATCTACAAGGAACAACACAATATGGACTTTGGTATCCTAAAGGCAAAAGCTTCACCTTGACAGCATGCACAGATGCAGATTGGGCTAGCTGTGTGGATGACAGAAGAGTACAAGTGGAGGTGCATTCTATCTAGGAGAAAGTCTGGTGGCATGGTTAAGCAAGAAAAAAACATCTATCTCCCTGTCTACAGCTGAAGCAGAATATATAGCAGTAGCAACATGTTGTACACAAGTCATGTGGATGAAGCAGACTCTTCAAGACATGAAGGTAAGCATTAATGAACCTATCTCAATCAAATTTGATAATATAAGCGCTATAAGTATATCAAAAAATCTTGTGCTTCACTCAAAAACTAGGCATATCCCAATCAAGTATCATTTTCTCCGAGAACAAGTGGCTCAGAAGATAGTAAAGCTAGAGTATGTGCCAACAAAAGAACAGACAGCTGATATATTTATCAAACCTCTTGCTAGAGAATCATTTCAATATTTGAGAGATAAATTAGGGGTAGTATCTGCAGATACTACTCTCTAATATGAAGAGAAAGCACAGTCTCAGGGGGAGAACAGAAACGAAAATATCATTCCTAAAGGAAATCAGCAAGCAAGGGAAGCATAAAACAGGTCCACAGGATCAAAGAGATATAAGATAATATTCTCAGTATTATCAGCATTCAGCATGAAAAAGGTCAGTAGTAGAGCAAAAATAACATTAACTTGCTTACACCTAAAGTAGTATATTGAGCGTTGAAACAATATCTTCTTTTATATATATAATTGCATGCCTTCTTGAAGCCAAAACATGTATATCTCCAAAGTTTTTTTTTAATATCAGTTACAAAACTGTGCGAAGGCTGTTTGCTGAGTTTTCAATCAAATATCTTGAATATGCTTTTGCGGAAATTCACTATGATAGAACAGTCAAAATATCTGAAGAATAAAGGAATAACTATGATTACCATCTAAATAAAACTGCACGGTTGATAAGTAAAACTGACCAAAACATTGAAGGGTTTGTTTTCAAAACACATTATACAAAAAGGAAAGTCAGTTGGCTTCTAAACACAACTCAAATAAAGGAAATGCAACGACAGAGCCTATACGAAGAAATGAGGCGCCGTCCTTTGCCATTGATGTCAAAGGGGGAGGAAGAGCAAGCAACAGAAGAAAGGATTCTAACAGGCAAACAGAGGAAGTGTATTGCCATCAATGCCAAAGGGGGAGACTGTTAGAAATATTGTCATTGATGGCAAAGAAAGAAAAGAACAGTAGCAGGGAATATGTACAGTAGAAGGCAGAGGCAGAGGTCGAGCAGTGCTGAAGCAGAAACAGGCAAAGGAGACAGGCGGAAGAACACTGCTAAAGCGTAACAGTCAAATACAGAGGCAGAGTGAAATGGTCGAGCAGTGGAGGCAGAAGCAGCGAATATGGAGGCAGTGAAACGGTCGAGTAGTGGAGACAGAGGAAGAAAATACAGAGGCAGTGAAGCGGTCGAGCGACAGAGGCGTTAGCACAGCAGAGGCACAAAAAATTCTGGGAATCGCTTAACCCCAGGCAGAAGGATACATAAAAAAAATTACGGGAATCGCTTAACCCCAAGTGGAAGGTTACATAAAACAAATTCTGGGAATCGTATAACCCAAAGCAGTAAAGTATATATATATACAAATCTCATTCTGAGAATCGTTACCCACACAGGAGTATACATACAGTGCATTACATATTCGGCGCCTTATACACAAAGGTTCAAAGCATAATATTAAATGATATGGAGCGCTTTATTATGAGAACCCAAGTACCTTATATGGTGGGACCCTTCCCAATCGCATCAGATTTAAGTAAGGCATCGGAACATGCAACAGAAACTTGCAATTGCGATTGAAGACTGGACCCGATGGGTGTATGAATTATGATTCAAATGTATTTGAAGTCCAGCATAATCGCATCGGATCAGTCTAATCGCCTCAGAGATTATAAGAGCATCGAAACATCACAATAGAAAATTGCGATTGTGATTAATCGTCGCAATTAGAGCAGGAGTGGTCAATAACATCGAAGTATTTGAAGTCACGATTGCGATCAATCGCAATCGGAGAAATTACAACAGTGACCAATCGCAATCGGAGTTAAAGCGGAGCATCGAGACATGCAAATGGAATTTGTGATTGCGATTAATCATATCGCATCAAAGTAATCGTAATCAGAGCTTCGGAATATTGGAATGTTGGTACATTCAAATGGAAATTGTGATTGCGATGAATCGCAATCAGAAGAAGTCAAGTATAGCATCGGAAAGCGTGGCAAGTGGGCCCGGATATACGACATTCTATTGATTATAGTGGAAGTGGCAGTGTATATGTTAAAAATTTATATAAGTTCGCCAAGAATTGAAATTACGATATATATATATATATATATATATATATATATATATATATATATATATATATATATATATAAGGCGCTATTATAAAACATTGTGGCGATTATATTGAAATATGCCGCGTGGTCTGTGGATCCACAGGCTTCGGCTGAAGGTGGAGGGCGATTCTTTATTTAAAACAATTGGGATGTATATTTGTTCCGCTTGCGAAACTCGCCACATCAACAAGACACTTGCTATGTACAGAGCATTGGAATTTGTCTAGAATTACAGTCAGCAGTTTCATATATATATAAAGCACTAATATAAAAATATAAAAAAAAATGCAGCTCATAAATTCAGGAGTTATGCAGCAGCCATAAATAGAAAGGCATATAGAGGAGAGAAAGGGACCAACACAGTCAAAGAAAGGACAAATGCGTAGTGATTCAAAAGGCTGTATGAGTGAGTTGGAGCTCTCATTGTAATTAAATGTAATATTTTAATTGGTTTATATTGTTTGTGATGCATTGGCAAGTATCCGGAAGAGAGAAAATATCCCACTGTAATATTAAAATAAGAACCTACAGTTATGTTTATTGAATAAGCTAATAAAAGGAATGATAAGACAGAAGCCAAAGAGTCATGACTGTTCACTCCAAATTCTTTGTGAAATAAAAACAGTCATGTGAAGAACTCTATAAATAATATCATCTTGATATGCAAATACAGGTTAGAGAGAGTAAATCCAGAGAAGGCAGAATATAGAAGTGTGAGGCAGAGGAGATTAAGAAAAGAAGAGAAGAAAGAGAAGCTACATAATAGAGCTGATATCTGAGGTAAATCAACAAATTTTCAGTTTGATAAATTGAGGAAGTTGGAGCTTCCCTATCAAGTTGCAGCTTGATAGTTGTCAGTTGTAGCTGACTGAGGTTGGAGCCTCCTGTAGGTTGGTGCCTGCAAAAAAATTGAAGGGAGTTGGTGCTTCCTTGCAAGTTGTAGCTTGCAGAATTGAGGTAGGAGCCTCCTGTAGGTTGGTGCCTGCAGAAAAACAGTGGTGAGAGGGAGTTGGAGCTTGCCTTTGCATCACAATAATAATAAGATGTGGTTTTCTCCCTTTATGGGTTTCCACTTAGATCTAATGTCTCTATGTGTGCTTCTTATGTGTTGATGTGATTATTTCAATCTGCTTAATTGCTTGCTGCTCTCAACATAAGTATGGTGTTACATTAAATTAATATTGGTTGCAAATAATACTGTTCACATATTAAGCTGTATATAATTTTGGTGAAAATTTTAAAAGGCTTATGTATGTATTAAACTGATTCACCCCCCCCCCCTCTCAGTTTAATTAAAGATTCAACACTATTTTCAATTGTTTCTGCTATGGTAATGTTGAGATTTACTTGTTAATAGAATTTTGGTTTCGAGGCGGTATAATGATTTTACTATACAAATCGTTTTAACTTTTTTCCCTCAAATTCATACTCTTCTACGAAGTTATTAATTCATATAATTGGTTCTCATTTGTATTTTTTTGCTTTTCCAAAGCTTATGGACAAATTTTCTCACTCTCTGTCTGTAATTTGCCATTCTAAATACACGTTTTGTTACGATTCAATATGGAATTCATAATTGGTCTAGGTATGCTTTGGAGTTAATAGGTTGCATTCATAATTAAGTTTCCAACATTTTCCCTTGTTATACTCTTCTTGTGATATGGTATTGAATACATTGTGCTCTAGATTCTACTATGGTTTCACATTTGAATAACTATTCCTCTGCAATACGTTAATGATACTCTCCATTTTTTTCAATTTACGCAGAGATAGTTGAACTTATTAAAATCTCCTACATGTTCAATCTATTTTTCCAAATTAAATTAATCCTTGTTTATCCTCAACGATTTTTGTTAATAAATTATCGTTGCTCCATACAACCCATAGTGTATGTAAAAGAAGTTGTAATTCGATTCATTAAATTGAATTTTCTAAATCCTTCATGTTCTAGCATATTTATTATCTCTGTATATCACAGAATTTCACTTAATGGCACGACTCTATCTTCTTTAGTTTACTGAGGTCTAATAATATATATATATATATCTATATATATATATATATATATATATATATATATATATATATATAGATATATATACACATTTCAATTTATGGAATATATATTTTAATTTATTCTCTATGTGTACTATATTAAATCATTTCTTACATTCTCGTTGATGTATAAGTATATTATGTATGTATTATAAAACTTTATAAACATTCAGAATACTAATAAATATAAGATATGTTAATACTTCTATTATGAAAGTAATTATTATTTTATTAATTTCCCAGACTAATCAAAATGTTTTCTTATGCAGGAAATTCCTCTTTTCCTGCTTTTGTCCCATTCACAGTTTTAGATTAATTACCTAGTACGAGATTTCCACCTAAAACTTAGGTAATTCACTTTCTATAATTCCAATACTAGTAAAAAACTATAATATCTTTCTCAGTCTTCCCTAGCGGCATAGATGTTTCATTTTCTTGTTCATCTTCCTCACTGGCATAGATGTTTGATTTTCTTGTTCATACACAGAAGAGACTACATTGCGTTAAAATTGACTAACAAGGTAAATTCTTCTTTTCACTAATATTGGAAATTTACAATGTTTTGTGTATTTATTTTAATTTTTCTATTAGATATAAATCTAACTACTCCTTATGTTGATTTTTTATACAGGTATTGCACATATCGAAATTTACAACACAACTACTTTTTCCTTCTTTCTCAAAAGCATTGAAAATTAATTTGGTTCCGTCTATTTACAGGTTGGTCGCTATCATTCACAGAATTCAGTCTGTTGAATTCAATGATATTTATTCATTTATACAATATTTAATTAATACCAAGAACAATTGATTTTTAGTCAATATAATTGTGACAGTATTTGATCTCATTTTATATGAATATTAATACATATTTTTGTTCTCATTGAATTCATGAAAGTTCATCCATATAATAATTTTATACATGTTTTTCTAGTTGGTTATAGTATTTCAACTACATGTGTAAATTAGGCATAATTCCTATTTGATGTTGTATTTAAAATTGTACTATCCACATGGGACCTCAATATGTATATCAATATTGTATCTCTTCTTTCAACATAAGTAAGTGGATATATATTGGTTTTTATGTTTTACATACAGGATGAGATTTTATACATAATTTGTACGAAATATTTTCTTCTTGATTTAATAATAAATCCAATTGTATATATCTCTATCTCTTCATTTTTTATAGAAATAACTATTTATGTGTCATCTTTCTATTAACATCTTGAGAACTTTCTCCACACCTAATGATGTATTTTTTCTTGAAATGTATTAATTTTCACAAACATAATAACAGATTTAAACCCTCATAATTGGGTTTAGACATTCTTCTTGTTGGTTAACTAATTTAACTATTCTATTAACTCTATAGAACTACAACTATACCTGCTACGGTTATGTTTCTGTTAAATACATCAGACACTTTAAGAATAAAAAAAATTATTATAGAGGTTAATAATTCAGAAGATATAATTTTCCACTTATATTCCTAACTAACACAATTACTCTTATTTAATCATCATTAGAATAACAACAGAATAAAAATACATAATTTAATAATTGTGCATACAAATTCTGGTAAAGACTATCTGCCACCCAACCTTGGGATTTCATCCACAACTTAGAGACCAATTCCTCCAAAGTGTAGACAACCTCTTGTCTATCTAGGAATGGATTATTTAAGCCTTATTTAACTTTAAAATTTTTCCATGATTATGTCTAGTTAAATTAGGATGATGTTTTCCTTTAGTCTAGGCTTCACTTTTGTTTTTCCCACAAAAACTCTTTAAAACTAGCATTTTCCTCTTTCTAGTTTTATTTCACCTCTTCTCAATGACTTTCCAATTTACTAAGGTGTCTTTTAGATTTTTATCTCCAATCTAATAAATTTTCTTTATTTTATTTTCTCCAAGTATTTTTGGAGACTTTGCAAAAATCTTTGGATTTAATTACATCCTCATGGACTTGAAATCCTTGTCTCCAATTTACTCTAGTCTTTGCACAATAATTAAAATTTCACATTTATTAATTTATAAAAATGATATGTACACACATATAGCTTTCCTTTAGGTCCACTTAACCTTTAGGATTTTTCAATTTTGTAAATAAAAGTTGTAAAATAGGGATATCACAATTACAAATGTTTATTAAACTCAAATGATTTTTACGGAATTTACAGCAAATAAAGAAGCTACAGTATCATTCTCCTAATTTAATTAAACCTCAAATCCTTTCCAGAAGGAGAGCCGTGGTGAAAACACCGCACTACCAACCTAAGAAATGATGTAGTTGGTAAGTATGGGAAATGAGGGAACAAAAAATTTAACACAGACCCAAAACCATAACGTCATACCTACAAGGATCGAAACACGAAATTAAAAATTAGCCAAAGGAAAAAAAGAATAATATTAAATCTAAAAATCAATGAGTAAGGGACAGAGGGATACCTTACCTGAGTACGCTATAAAGATGTGGATTTTCCCCACCTATACACACAAAACACACAATGTTGTGAGTGGAAGAATACTCCATCACAGTAAATATTTAAAAGAAAAAATTGAAAACCTGGAAATTTCCCAAGGTATAGGAATTACTTGTGGAAGGAGGAAAGCGAGCATAGATTTCATTCTCATCATGCTCAAATTCTTGTTCTCAACAAAAGCTTCAACCTCAGTGGAAAAAATCGAGTAGTATAAACTTAGAAACCGACCCAGAATGTATATTCAATGGAGAAAATGTGTAATCCTAACTCGATGTAAAAGAATACCAAAAACAATAAAAATAACAAAAATAATAAGGGTTGTACAAAGCCTTGAACTAGGAACCCTGATTACTATACACATTAACATGGAACCTTAAGAGGAAAAAACCATATATTTTCTATATTCATTATCATGAACAGTAGGAGGAGAAAAATCCCAGGTTTGTTATACGCATTTTCATGGAACAGTAAGAGCCCAAAACCCCCCTTCGTAATTACTCATATGAACATAACGAATTATGAAATATAAAACCCTAAATTTAATAAAGGAAAGGGTTTCAAATACCATGTTGAACAATAATATGTATAAGAGTAAGACCCAGAATCAAAGGAGTAGAATAGCATGTAACAAAGAATTTAGTTAATATATCCAAGGCTAGTGATCGAACCCGTAACAAGACCAAGATTCAAATGATAGAACATAGATTTCTTTAATGTTGTGGTTAACATATCAAATACACCAGAATCAAACACATAAATTGAATGGGTAGCACAGAACTTATGCACTAGAGCTGAAGAACCAAACCCCAACACTAATTTTGAATCTATGCTATAAGTATGGTGAAAAATCCTTACTAGGTGTCCACGCAGTTAAGCCATAGGGTCCACCTCCTGCATAGGAAAAATCCCACTATGATTTGGGTATTTACAAGTTAGTTAAAAACAAAGAAACATAACAAAACATATATGAGTGACAGAGAGAGATTTACCTCAGTTTTCGAGTGCTGAGGTTGAACTTGTCGTGGGATTTTTCTGCAACTAGCAAAAAACAAAATTTATGAGTAAATATGGAAAGATAACGAACCAATATAACCATATATTTCATGCCAAGAGAAAACACTGAGAAATCACAGGAGAACCCATCACATGTGATCCAAATGGTAAAGAAACACATTATGAAGCTACATACTCCCACAACTAGCATTCTATTAATGCCAAGAGTCAGCATCATGGTTGAATCAAGCTATCATGATACCCTAAAATTGATATGCAGGTCTAAGCAAGTGGTATAACATCTCCTTCAAGCATGGAGGCCACATTCTGTGAACGGAAGTTCAAAATGAGGAAAGGTAAGGCAGGTAAACCCTTAGGGTTTTCATGATGCCTTTAGACCATAGATATTTCTCCAACAAATATCAGCCATCCCTTCATAGCATCGAGAACTGCCAAGATCATGTGAGGAGGACAAAGTAGCACATGGCCTCTAACAAACAACGAAGTCTAGAGTGAGACATGTCATGAGGAATGGAAATTTCATTTAAGTGTGAAATTAACTTGTGTATTAAACCAAAAGAATACTATATAAATATGGTAGGACGCAGTAACATAATTTTCGTGGAAAAAAGGTAAGATTATTATTAATATGCAATAGCTGGGGTAATACTATAATCAACTATATTGTCTATCAAATGAATTAAAGGTATCGAGCATAGGTAATGTTTAGGTTATGTAATGTATGTAATTAAATAGAGAGTTAAGATCTATTCCAACTTAGTTAAGTATAAAATTAACTCGGGAACCATAGCTAAGGAAATCAATTAAAAATTTAATCGTTAGGGAACCATTGTAACCAAACCTTGTGTACATGTTTCCAACTAGGGAGATAAGAGTTCATCAACCTTATTCAAGTATAAAATGTAATTAAGATGTTAGAATTAGATTAATGATCTTAAGATCAAATGGGTCGACTAGTGATTAATAAATGAAAATTGTGATACCAAAAATAATTTGGGGACATGACAAGTAGTATCAAAGCCCAAGTTAAAACGTTAGGTTTAGGGACACCAAGACTTGAAGATTTTGTTGTCTGGAAATTTTAATTGTATAGTTAAAAAAAAATTATGAAAATGATCCATTGTATATTATGGTTTATTAATTCTAATGGTTTAATGTGAAAAAAATATAAGGTGCAAACATAATTGTAGCTATTGTCATGTTGGAAAAAGAAGAGATGTACGTGGAACTGTGGGAGGAGGATATTCCTCCAGATTCCAAAACCCACATACTGGAAATTATCAAGAATTTTTAGCAGGAAATAGTTCAGCTAAGGACTAGCAATGAAAATTTACTACAAGTTATCAATGCATAAGAGAGGTTAATAAGAGAATTAACTCTAAATCCAGTCATTAGGAGGGAGAAAAAGAAAAAATAAAAAGAAAAAAGAAGAAAAAAAAACTCTAAGACGTGTAAGAGTGGGGAAGAGTATGGGAAAGTAGACTCTAAATCAAAAAGGAGGAAGGAGATACAGGGAGAGTTCCACAAGATAAAGCCTCCAACCTTTCACAGAGAAAAGGAAGAGGATGCGGACGCCTGCCTCCTGAATATGGTGAAATATTTTCAAGTATATGAATATGGAATCAATTTGAAGGCAAGGCTGGCAGTTTACTAATTACAAGGTAAAGCAACACTCTGGTGGGAGAAGACTAAAATTATACACTTGCTATATGAAAATATAGTATCATGGTAATAATTCGAGGAAAATTTTAAATCTTGATACCTCAGTGAAAGGTATTATGATGATAGGGATAAATAATTTCATGAGTTAAGGCTAGGGAAACTCACCATAGATGAATTTGTGACAAAATTCACAAATTTACTTCGCTATGTACCATCCATAAGATAATAAAAATAAAAGGTATAGAGGTTCCTAAATTTATTACCCATGATATACAAAGAAATAATTGAGTTTGGTAACACAAAGACTATGGACGACACTATTAGAAAATCCCGACTGTGCTATAAAAAATTTAAGGTTATAATGATAACTTGAAAAACTATTAGAATAAGGAAAAAGGGAAGGCTGAAACCAAGTCAAAAAGACCCAAACCAACCTATCTAAATTTTTTTCAAATAAACCAGCAGCAGAAAAATATCAATAATGGTGCAGGAAATCAACGAGCCCATTCTCATACAGGATAGAAGCCCATGGAAGGGAACATCAAACGATATGCAATGGTAGAACCCAAGGAACCACTAAAATGTTAGGGGTTTAGAGAGCCTCACATGCTGTGGGACTGCCCACATAACCCTCATTCTATTTAAAACATTCAAGCACTGCACGAGGAAACCACGGTGAATGATATCAGCAGGAGAATTCCTCGAATCAGCGCTGCATTAGAAGACCAATAGACTAAACATAAATAAACCATGATTGAAATTGAAGGTATCATTTCCAACCAACCTATATTTGTTTTAATTGATCCTAGAGCTAGTCTAAGAAATGTTAGTCCACACATAGTGGAAAAATGTAAATTGCAAATAAAAAAATTGCAGCACTCTTGGCCGATGCAGTTGGCTACAGGCACTAAGCGGATGGTACCCCATAAATCTAATAACCACCCTATAAATATGAGTGGATATATCACAGATATTAATCTGAATATCCCTCCCTTGGGATCTTATGATTTATTGGCAGGTATGGATTGGCTGGAACAACCAAAAGCAATAGTAATCTTCTTAGACATATTTCTAAATTAGAGGGAAACCGAAACCTGTGTCTGTTAGACATATTTCTAAATTAGATTTGAAGCAAAAAAATGATGAAGGGTTTTCTACTGTATGCAACACAAATAGAATATTTGGGACAACAAGCAGAAAATGATCGTATAGAAAACTTACCAATAATTAGGGACTTTCATGATGTATTTCTTAAAGAAATCCCTCTTCTTCCCCCTCGAAGAGATATTTATTTCTGTATTGAACTGGCACTGAGAGAAACCCCAGTTTCCCGAGCCACATATAGAATGAGTACACCTCAACTACTTGAATTAAAGCTTTAGTTACAAGAACTTATAATCAAAAGGATATATCAGACCAAGTGTGTTGCCATGGAGAGCTCCAGTTTTATTTATCAAGAAAAAGCATGGTACCCTAAGGATGTGTATAGAATACATACAATTAAATTAGCTTACCATCAAAGATCGATACCCCCTACCACGAATAGACGACTTGTTTGTTTGAGTAAGGGGATTAACCTTATTTTCAAAAAATTATTTTTGAACTGTGTATATCCATCTTCGCATAGAATATGAATACATCCACAAAAAAACTTTCATAACTTTGTATGGACATTACAAGTTCATAGTACTACCTTTCGGACTCAATAATGCCCCTGGTACATTCATCTGTCTCATGAACAATGTTCTGCATAAATATCTGGATAAATGTTTTCTATTTTTCATGGATGACATTTTGGTGTACTTTAATAACAAAGAGGAGCACCAGTAACACCCATGAATAGCGTTGCAAACACTAAGAGAACACTAGTTGTATGCAAAACTAAGCAAGTGCAAGTTTTAAAAACCAAATATTTAGTATTTAAGACATGTTATTTTAAATGAGGGGTTGGTCGTAGATTCGGAAACAGTACAAGAAATTTCAAATTAGCCCATACCTACGAATGTATCAGCAACCCGTTCATTCACGGGTATTGCTAGATATTATCACAGATTTGTGGAGGGATTTTTTGCATTAGCTAATCCCATTACCTCTTTGCAAAAAAAAGGTGTAAAATTTGTGTGGAAAACCAAATGTGAAGAAAGGTCTCAGAAGTTGAAACAAAAACTGACTATTTCTTCGATCCTAAAAAGTGTGATCCAGCAACGGACTTTACTTTGTGCATTGATTCTTGCATAGAAGGACTGGGAAGAGTATTATTGCAAGAAATTCAGTAATAGCCTATGAGTTTAGAAATTTGAAAAAACATGAGCATGAATTTTATGACTTAGAGTTAGTTGTTGTCATACATGCATTATAAATGTGGTGACTTTATCTCTTGGGTAAGAAATTTATGTTAATGACTGGCGATATTATTTTGAAATTTTTCTTCAGTCAACCAGATTTGAATGCAAGACAAGCGACATGGTTAGATTTTCTTATAGAGTTTGATATGGAAATATAACCTATTAAAGTAAAATAAAACTTAATTGTTGATTCCTTAAGTAGAAACTCTCATTAATTTGTGTCTTACATAGGTTATAGCGTAAAAACCAATTTTGAAGAACAGGTTCAAGAAGTTTTGTCACAATATCCCTGGTATTTGGAATTCTAGAAAAAAATATAGAAACCAGGAATTCCAGGATATGCCACGAATCTAAAAGGATTAATCATTTATAAACAAAGGATGTATATTCCTAACATACATACTTTGATTTATATTATCATGGATGAATACCATAAGAGACCTTATTTGGGTCATCTAGGTTACCGAAAGATGGTGGCATAATTGCGGAAAAAAATGTTTTGGTTTGGAATAAAGAAATAAATAGTTGATTATCTGGAAATATGTTTAGAGTGTCAACAAGTCAGGTTAGAGCATCAACACCCTGCAGGGTTGCTAAATCCCCTTTGGATTCCAGAATGGAAGTGGGAAGTGATGTCCATGGATTTAATAACACGACTACTTCGGACTAAGTATCAACATGACTCCATTATGGTAGTAGTGGACATGCAAACAAACGCTGCACATTTTATTCTAGTACAATCTACTGTTGGGGTATCCTAAATCGCTAATGCATTCATGAAGGAAATGTTTAAACTTCATGGGATACCAAAGGCTATCATCTCTGATAGGGATGAAAATTTCACATCAAACTTCTAGAAGACATTATTTTGGGGGATGGGAACAAAATTAAATTTCAGCACAACTTATCATCCCTGGACCAATGAGCAGACTAAAACAAAAAAGAAAATACTAGAGGACATGCTTCGCATGTATGTAAAGGACAAACCCACCATGTTAGAGGATTTTCTGCATTTAGCAGAATTTGCATACAACAATAGCTATCAAATCTCTATTAAGATTAGTATGTTGGAGGCCTTATATGTAAGAAAATTCCACGCTCCACTTAGATGGAGTCAACCAGAGGAAAAACTATTACATGGAACCGAAGCATTACATGAAATGGAACAAACAGTACAACAAATTCAATAGAACATCAAAGCAGCTCAAGACCGCCAGAAGAGTTATGAAGATAAAAAAGGAATACACAAATAATTTAAGGTTGGGTATCATATGTACTTGAGGAGAAAACCTCACAACAGAACCCCTAACACCGACATTTTTGCTAAGTTAGCACCTTCATATTGCGGGCCCTTTAATGTTTTGTAACGAGTGGGCCCAATAGCATATAAATTGGCTCTACCTAGTCATGTTATATTTCATAATTTTTTATTTTTTATTATTGAAAAAATATGTTCATGGTCCTTATCACGTGGTTGATTGGACTTTGATATAGGTGGAAATAGAAGTTCACTTTCTTTGAGAGCCACTTAGTATATTGGGACGAGAAGAAACCGTGCTCCAGAATAGAACATTCGCTCAGGTGAAAGTGCAGTGGAAGCACTTTACACCTGAACAAGATACATGGGAGGAAGAAGAAAGCATGAGAGAAGGTTTCCCAACATTGTGCAAAGAATAAACGTTATATGATAACACCAAGGATAGTGTTTTTGTTTTAGGGGGGGACTATGTAATACCCTTGATTTACAGCTATTCTGTTTTATGTAGATAGGAAAAATACTATGTCGACCTATGGAACAATTATGTTGTTGGAGAAAATATTAAATGTTAAATAATATTTATTCATGGAAATATTTATGTCGATCTAGAAATTATTTTCCATGAGGGTAGGATATAATTTCATATTTTCTCAAATTATCGAAAAAAAAATCCTTTGGAGACAAAAAAAATAAAAATAAAAAGGTTGATAGAAGAAAATAATTAAGGAATCCTCATTAAAGAGGAAATTTACTGGGAAGAGGTAAGAAAAAACAACGTTGAGGAAAAGAGAGGCTTAAAACATACTTTTGTGGAAAAATAAAAGGTATAAGCTTAGACTGTGGGAAACAACAAAGCAAAATAACAGGATGTCATTATGGAAACTTGCTAGAGAAATTTGGCTTAAAAGTTCCTTCACTAGTTTGAGAAGAGGTTTTCAACAATGCGAAAAATAGATCTCTACTCGGGGGAGATATTTGAGTAGAAGCTCGTGGTTGGGAGGAAAATAATCTTTACATGTTCATATCCATCATGTAGCAAGAATTTATATTCAAATTATTCTGTTATAATAATGATTAGATGCATCAACTTTTCTAATTTTAATAGACAAATTCTTCTTTGGAATACGTGATTTATGTTGTATTAAACAAATTTGGAATAGCTACGTCTAATAATTTCTTTATACGCCTTCAATATTGGGTAAAGTAGATTTATATAATGTTTATATATAGATATATATATATATATATATATATATATATATATATATATATATATATATATATATATAGTACATTTAAGTCTATACAGAAATAAGTTTATGAATATGTGGGCAATAAAGTATGCATTCATACATGTACAGAGGTAGAAATAAGATATCCCTTATAACAGATACAAGGGATAACAATCAATGTTTCTGAAAAAAGACTCTAACCATTAGTTATTATTTTAAATAATAATTACAATGACACTGCCTTGAGGTTCAAAGGTCAGTTAGGTACACCGAATGATGTTGGTCCTAGAAAACGTTAATTCTAATCTATTTCTGGAATGAATAGTAGAGGTTTGAAATTTAGAGACTAAGTTAAGAAAAATCTAGCTTTTGGAAAAGGATGTTATTTCAATTCTCTCGAAATAATATATCAAACTCAGACTGATACATCTAAGCTGTTGTTTAGTTTAAAAAGTGAGTTGTGATTTAATTCTTAAGCAAAGTCTGCCTAAATACTATAGCAACAGAACGAAGTAAATGCATGAAACAGTGTAGAAAGAAGTTGCACTTCACATTTAAAAATAAACTCAAACAACAGAATTATATTACTAATTTAGTAACAATATTCATTCATATGAAATAGAGACAGAAATATTATAACATATGTAGGTGTCAAAGATAGATAAAAAACTCATAATTTCATTAGCATAACATGGGAATCTAACTTGAGATCCATACGCATCCCTCCAGTAAAAGTTGAGGTGATGAATCTCATATCCATAACGAAATATCAAAATGTCTAGATACAAAAAAATGACAATGTACATCCTTAATTTTACACATTCATTTGTGTAAGGTTGTGTTATAATTAGTAAAAATAAATTACAAACTTGTATTAAACTCCGAGGTCTTTTATGGTCGTGACACTAGAATATAGAAGCTACAGTAACGTTTGCATAATTTAATTAAACCTCAAATCCTTACCATAAGGAGATCCATGGTGGAACTAATGTACTACCATCCTCAGAAAGGAAACTATTGGTAAGTATGGTCAATGATGGAACAACAAATTTAACACAGACCCAATACCATAACATCATACCTACAAGGTTCGAAACACGAAATTAATATTAAATCGAAAACATCACTATGTCATAGAAAAATGGATACATTACTTGAGTATGATGACAATATCTGGATTTTCTCCACCAATGCTCACAGAACACACAACGTCGTGACTGAAAGAATACTGCAGCACAAGAAATATGTAAAATACTAAATTTAAAACACATAAATTTGTAAGGTTTAGGAATTACGTATTGAAGGAGGAATGTGAGAATATATTTCATTCTCATCGCCCTCAAATTCTTGTTCTGGATAGAAGATTCAAGCTGGGCAAAAAAATCCCAACAGTATAAACTCAAAAAATAACCCCGAATCTATATGTAGACGATAAAATGTGTAATCCTAACTCGATGTACGACAATACCAAAAACAATAAAAATAACAGAGATAACAAGGGTTGTACAAAATCTTGAACTAACAACCGAGATTTCTATACGCATTATCATGGAATCTTAAGAGGTGAAAACCCCATATTTTTTATGTGCATTATCATGAACAATAGGAGGAGAAAAACCTCAGATTTTCTATGTGCATTTTCATGGAACAATAAGAGGCCAAAAACCTCATTCGAAATTACTCTTATCAAAATAACGAATTATGAAACATAAAACCTAGAATTTAATAAAAAAAAGGGTTGCTAATACCATGTTTAATAGTCATATGTATAAGATTAAGACCCAGAATCAAATGAGTAGAATAGCATGCAATAAAGAAGTGGTTTAATATATCGAAGGCCAGTGATCAAACCAAGCACTTAATGGGTAAAACGATTATCAAATACCCTAGTTAATATATCAAATACATAATAACAATACTGAGATTAAAATGATAGAATATATATATATATATATATATATATATATATATATAATGCTCTCGTTATCATATCAGATGCACCAGAATCAAACCCAAAAATTCAATGGCTAGCACTAAACGTACACACTAGAGTTGAATAAGCAAACCCCAACACCAATTCTGAATCTATGTTATAGGTATGGTGAAAAAAACCTTACAAGGGGTCCACTCAGTGAAACTAGAGGGTTCTCCTCCTGCATAGGACAAATATCACTATGAGTTAGGTATTTACAAGTTAGTGAAAAAAAAAGAATCATAACATAACATATATGAGTGATAGGAGAGATTTACTTGAGTTTCTGAGTGTCGACACTGACCTTGTTATGGGATTTCTTTGCAACTAGCCAAAAATAAAAATTATGAGTAAATATGGAAGGATGACTAACCAATATAACAATACATTTCATGCCAAGAGAAAACACTAAGAAATCACAGCAAAACCCATTACCTGTGAGCCAAATCGTGAAGAAACACATTACGTAGCTACATACTCCCACATCTAGAATTATATTAATGAAGAGAGTGGGCATCATGGTTGAATCAAGCTATCATCGCACCCTTGAATCAATATGCAAGTTTGACAAAATGGCGAAACAACTCCCTCAAGCATGACAACTACATTCTGTGAACGAAATGTCAAAATAAGGAAATGTAAGGTATGTGAACACTTAGGGTTTTGGTGATGCCTTTGGACCGTATAAATTCTTCCAGCAAATCTCGGTCATCCCTTCATAGCATTGAGAACTGCGAATATCACGTGAGGAGGACAAACTAGCACGTGGCCTTCGAAAAATGGCGAAGTGTGGAGTGAGACACATTATGAGTAGGGGATGTTTCATTTAAGTGTGAAATCAGACTTTGTATTAAACGATAAAAATACTATACGAATATGGTAGGAAGTAGTAACATAATTACCGTGGAAAAAAGGTGAGAGTATTATTAATATGCAATAGTTGGGAGAATATTATAATAAACTATAGTGTGTATCAAATGAAATAAGGGTATAGTAGGTAAAGTTTAGGGTAGGTAATGTATGTAATTCAATAGAGAGTTAAGATTTATCCCATCTTAGTTAAGTATCAAACTAACTAAGTCACTATCGGTAAGGACATAAGTTATACATGTAACGGTGAGGGAACCATTGTAACCAAATATTGTGTACATGAAACTAACTAGGGAGAAAAGATTTCATCAACCTTAGTTAAGTAGAAAATGTACTTAATGTGTTAGAATTATATTAATCGTCTTAAGAAGAAATGTGTGGGCTAGAAATTAATAATCGAAAAGAGTGATATGAAAAAAATAACTGGGGACATGACAATTGGGCATCCTTATGCCACCCACACTAGAGAAGCTAGTGGGGGGTTTTGTCTAAATTTGGAAGCAATTTTTGGGAGCCTCTTGGATTCCATGTTATAAAGCTTCTTCTTCTACATCAAATATCTAAACATAGTTGTAGTTTATATGGGGGACATGCCAACATTGAACAAGAGCATAGAATAGGAATTATTCCCCTTGATCTTGAGGTTATAATTTATTAATTTTTTTTTAATCATCTCCATATTTCTCCAAGATTCTCTAGATATACTGCAACCTCAAATATAATATCTGTATAGGAGAACAGGAGTGACGAGAATCTTAAATAGGAACATTTTCTTACTCCAAATGTGAATATTGACCAACTTACAATTGTTTTCAAGCTCATAATAAGCTTTCGAACCTCCAATAATTCTTTTCTCGGTGCTATAATTCTAGTTGAGCTGATGAGGAAAGTCAATAACCAAATATTTTTAAGAAGAAAAATTCTATAGACAATGGTTATCATAGACAAAACTACCATGGGTGATATTTTTGGATTTAATGATCATGACTTTAGTCTTATTGCTATTAACTGCCATACCCATCTTGGAGCAATAGACATGAAGATTCTTAAGCTTCTTGTGTAGTTCATCATGGCTTTTTGAAAGAGGAACAATATCATCAGTATATAGGAGAAGAGTAATGATTATACCAGCGATCTCAGTTTCCTTGAAACCTGCAGTTTCCAAACATTCCTCTAGCTTACCGACGTAAATCCCAAAAAGGGTAGGGTATAAGGGATACCTTTTCTTAACCCCAATATTGCATTTAATATAATTATATAACACTTCATTGGTCTTAAGCTTGTCAATTCAAGTCCTATAGAGGCATATCACAACAATCCTCAGTTCAGGAGGAACCATGATCCTAGATCTTATCTCAATGGACAATGTCAAAATATTTTCTAAACTCCACAAAACAACGTAACAGATCAATTTTTCTATTGAAAATTTCGTCTATAATTGTCTTGAGAGTGACAAGGTGGTCGATAATTGAGTGATGTCTCCCAAAACCAGCTTTCCATTTAGCCCTTTTACCTTGGTTCTCAAGCCAAAGACTAAGATTCATTTCCTTAAATGAGCCCATAAATCATGGCTAGGTTATGGCTAATATTAATGGTCCTGTAGTTAGAGGGAACACTTTTGTCCCCATTTTAAAAGATAGGAACAATAAGGCTTTCCGTCCAAAACTTATGGAAGACATACTTTACAGCCAAATGGGAAGCTTGTGGAGGTGAGGAATGATAATAGATATTCCCATTTTCAAGTCCTTAGTTTGTTATCCTTCAATATCTTTAGCTTTCCCATTAGCGATAGTTTTAATCCTAGAGTCAACGTATTCTAGAGAACATATATATTCCTTAATAAGACTATTTAAGATCATTCCTAAGGTGTCCAAAGAGTCATACGATGTTTTAAGATACTTATCCCAATTTTTTGAGGGCATGAAATGATTATCTTTAGTTTTATGAATAAGAACATTCCGCCAAAACATTCTTGGCTAAAATTTAGAAATTTGGACAATATTATCTTGTCTCTTATTAATATGTGACCTCTTCTTACTCTTGATGAGACCTTTTGATATACTTATATTATAGAGCATAATGATTTCCCTAGGGGCATCTCTGATCGATTTTGTGGAAGTTTTATAGTCTTTTCATACAAAGGATTGGAAGTTCTATTGTTCTTACTATATGATGTCTCATTGGAGAACATTCTAATGGTAGTGGAAAGGGTAGTAGTAAAATGGTAATATATTTGATCAATGTTGTTATTATAATTTAGGGTTCCTAAATCCCTTAAGAAAAAGTCTACCTTACTTCTATCGAAGAGAATTTGTCTTTTACTTTCAATGGTCCGTTGCATGTGGGTGGTATGCATAACAAGATTGAGGGATAAAGAAAAAGGTTTGTGGTGAGATTTAGCCTCATACATGTTAAGTAACTAGAAGTTTGTAATATGGTTGAGAACATGGGTGTCATAAATCGCATAATCCATGATGCTATTACCCAGCCCATGGAAACAAGTCATCTGACCAGAGAGAGACCACTTGTTAATACGATTACAAATTATTAGGTCGTGGGAACTACAAAGTTTGAGGAGCTCGGTGTCGAATAATTTCTTGATTATGTCTTTAGAGTTTCTCTTGAATCCATTACCTAAGTTACCATCCTCGTAAGCCACAAGGGGTTCAGGTTAGAGTTGTTACTTAACATTATATCTTGGTTAGTAGAAGTTAAAGCATTAAATTCCCCAAGAAAAGGGATATTACCTTGATGCATTAGGTAGTATATGTATTTTTATAAGGTATTGAAAGGAAAAATTTTATCGAGTTTGTTTTTCTTATATGATGTAGAGTTGATAGTGGTGAAATAGGAGATTGAAAGAAAGATCCAATTCATTGTATAATTAGAGATCTCTATCAAAAAGTATTAATTGAAGGGGTCAATGTTATGAAGTCAAATGTGATAGGAAAAAATGTTCCTAATATAACAGGCTATACCACCAAAACCTCTCCTAGAGGATTTATTATTCCAAGTTGACCAAAGAGTAAGTCCATCAAGTTGAGGGACCCTAGATTCGTCATGCTCCCGATTTTTGACTAAAAGAATTAGATCAATATCACTCAGGATGAAACTTAAAATAGGACCTTTGGACAATGGAAAACCACAAAAATTCCAAAAGGGGATCTACAATGATGTTATTCCCTATTTATCACTCGTGTTTGGGACTCTACCTCTAATAATAGCTTTTATATTCCTAATGATTTCCCATTTCCCTTCTTTCCTTGCCTCGTTCACATTTTGGACTTCTTTCCTAAGTTCAACTTGGTCTTCTAGAATGATATCTTCATTTATAAATATTATTGATCCTTTTAGGCTCAAAAATCTCCTAAGTATATCTAATTTATGGTCACTACAATTGACCTTGATGCAGATTAGTTTGTGTTTATGCTCAAGTACCTTTCCTACACTTATTGCTTTGGTGAGACAAGTTGTTTGAATTTGATTTTTTGTCTTTAATTGTTATTTAGCTATTTATAATGTGTCTTCATTGTTTTGTTCCTCTATACCAGGAATTATAAGGTGTAAGGCTCCTTTTTGGCACTCATGGTCGAATATAATTAGTTTATTAATTTCTTATTTAATGGATTTAATATCTAATTTATTCTTTGTGTTATTTAGGGCTGAGTTATTATGTTGTTCATATTTTATATTTTTAATTTAATTGTTTCTTGTCTACTATGTTTTATTTCTTGAGTTCTACCGCTCATTCCTTCGAGTTCAGTCTCTAGTGAGATTATTTTATTTTCTAACGATTTGTGGTTGTCATCAAGCATTGTACTTAATTCTAGTTTAAAATGGTTTTTTTTCTTCTTCTCTTCATCTTTCTAAGTATTCAATGTACTAATAAAAGCTCTCTAGGGTAATTTTACTCTGTCTTTCTTAGACAGAGAGGGGTTTATAAATATGAGGAGAAGTACTCATAGTTTAAATAAGAAAAACTTAAAAAGAGGAGAGTAAGTAGTAACGTATGCACCTGTGAGAGTTGTGTGTTTGTAACCATGATTTAATTGGATGTAATGTTTGTTAATTTTTGAGTTGTCTCCTTCTACTATTCCCTAGGTGTATTACAAAACTTGACACTAAGCCGGAAATATAGCTAATTACAACTTTGTCGTTCACGGATCCACGACAAGATAGGCCACTGTCTTGACATAGTCGTATGTATACCAAGACATGGCCCTCCAAACTTTTAACCCATGCAATACCAATCTGCTCGATACCAGTTGAAAGAACTACCTACAATATCGTATTAGTTTCAAGTCTTTTCGATAGCTCTATTGCCAGGAATTGTAGGAAATTGCATGCATCTAGATTTGTGTAATGATACGACCAGGATTTTGCAGTTGTGCTGGAGAGCACATTACAGAAATAGAAAGAGAGGTCCATCGAAACTACCAAAGAGATCCGAGACTACTGAGACCTGAAACTGCAAAGAACCAAAAAGAAAATGTTGATACCTGAAACCATAGAGACCCAAAAAGAAATCGCAAAGACTCAAAAAAATTGGAAAAGAAACCGTAATATAATATCCACCAATGGACGGTGTCTTATCATGGACTCTACTCATAAATTTTATTATCAATAATGAAATTATTATGGTGTCAGGGATGAAAAGGAATAATGTAACAAAATGTCCCTACGATCTCACAATAACCTTCCCTATAATTCCCTTGTCCTACTATGAAAACAACACGTATCTTATTGGAATCGCGATTTTCGTTAGACAAAAACTTGTAAGCATTAGTCTCCGCTATAATCACCAAAGTTAGGATCCATGAGAGGTGATTAGTCCATGTCATGAAACACATGGGGATCATTGAACCCAATGTCTAACAATCTCCCCCCCACAGGAGCCAGGTGAGTTTCGAATTCGAGACCTGTCGATCTGATACCAATTGTTGGAATCACGATTGTCGTTAGACAAAAACCCACATGCATTAGTATCTACTACAATCGCGAGAATTAGGATCCAATAGAGGCGGCTAGTCCATGTTGTGAAACACATAGGGATCGTTGAACCCAATGTCCAACATATCAAACCATCAAGGATAAGGCCTTCTTATGGTTCCTTTTTCCATATTATGTGTTCTCAATTTCTCTGTATGCCAAATGAAAAAGGACCGTCTTGCTAGATGCAAATGGGTACAGGCAGTGCCTAAACAAATTCATGTGCTTGGTTCGGTACAAGGCTCGTGTCCATTAGAGCTTCTTCAACAACAATTCATCCACTTGCGTGAACGATCGCTCGACCTTCACGACCAACATGGGGCCCTACAGAAACACGACCCTCGGCAATATCTAGAGGGTGATCGATGTAGGGAACACTTCAAAGGCCTACCACAGACCGAGATGGGATTTTGCAGCTGTGCTAGAGAGCACGTTGTAGTAATCAAAAGAAAGGTTTGCCGAAACATCCAAAGAGATGCAAGACCGCCGAAACCCGAAACAATGATAATAAACGATTAATTACTTTATTTTATTCATTATTGATTTATTTACTTTTATTTATTTATTTATTTAATTTTTATTTATTATTTTATTTTTTTGTTCTTATTTTTTTTAAGTTGTTGGAATTAATTGTTTTGATTATTTAAGTTTGACTCAAATATTAATATTATTTTAGTGTTTTGGTTATTAGGTTTGACCCAAATATTATCTATTTAGTCAAATCTAATTGTTATATTATAATTGCTATAATTTTTTGTCTCTTTATCTATCTAACTTGAGGCCTAGATCTTGTTTTTCATCTTGTCCTCAAAAGTTTTGACAAAACTCTAATGAGGTGCTTTTTCATAAAATTTTCTAGCTTTTCGTGATATGGATCACAAAAGCCTAAATTTAAATATTTGATTTAATTTTAAATTATTGGTTTTTTAATTATTAAATATTTTATCATAATTTGTTTTTAATAAATATTATTTTGTTTATGTCCTACTAAATTAAAGATTATTTTTTAAAAGGTAAGGATGACTAAAATATTGCATTTAATTCTAAACTAATTCAATACATACAACATTTGTTATTGATATATAGAAAGTTTATACCAAAATATCTAATGAAAGGTCTTCAATTTAATTTGAAAATTCAATTATGTATATATATATATATATATATATATATATATATATATATATATATATATATATATTTTGGGCCCATACAATGAAAATTTATCCTGGTTTTTAACTATTTATAATAGAAGAAGCTTCCACCTATGGCAAAACATTAGAGGGAAAGCATGCCTTAGATCCTTGGACAATCCATGTTATTGAAAATATTGAATGCAACAAACACACAGGAATGCGTTCCCCCTTACAACATAGGGAATGCACTAAAATGCGGAAATAAGAATACAAAGACAGAGAGCTAAACAAAGGAGAGGAACCAATTTCAATTTTTCATTCCTTTACAGTAACAATATGAAATTACATAGGTTTATACAAAATTGGCCAAAGCCTAAAACTTTAATGCATTTCAATGTGGATCGGACATTCAACAACCAAAAATGTCCTCTGCTGTTTTTTTTCTATTTGCACACGAAACAACGTTCAACACAAAAAATGATGGACTTGAAATATTTATTGGTTTCAACTTTGAAACCACATCGCATCAATCACCCCATTGTAAATCACTCATCAACGATTTTAAATTTTAACATTGCGCGATACGAGAAGCACTTAAAATTTGTGATGCACGATCGCAACTTAAAAACAATAACTTGCGGGCACTATCCATTACTCCTAAGCTTTGGGATGTGTACTTTTGCGCTATCCTTCTGAGCTTGCCACATGCCCCTTTCCAATCACATCGCATCGCAGATAATTTAACTTTGCGGGCGACTTTAAAACTTAAATGAAAAACTTTGCGAAGTGTAGATGCGATGCAGCTTTAAACTATGGTAATTGTGAATTACATAAGACTAAGGAAATGGTGGAATACAAATTTTTTGGCGGAATTTAAATGTGGCAAAATATATGGTGGGCCCCTCCGGATTGCATTGGCGGAGATTTAACATTCAGTGAAGCGTTAAGTGGTAAACACTAAATGTCGCGAAATTGGGGCTATGGGCATTTAAACGGTGGGAAGTGTGGTAAAGTGGAAAGGTAAGGAAAGGTGGAATGTAAATATTTGTGTACGGTTGCAATGTGGTAAGGTAGGTGGGTCCCGTCGATATCGCATTGGCGAAGAAATAACTTTAGCAAAAAACATAAATATTATATCTTGTTTTTACGTAAATATTATTATCTTAGGTAAATATAATATATATATTTTTATTTTGATTTATATATGAATTTAATATTATTTTATTTTATTTTATTTTACATCTATTTATTTAATTTTATATTAATTAGGTACGTAAGTAATATCCTTTATCAAAGTTGGCATGAAACGCCTCTGGATGGTGCAACATTATTTATGTAGTAAAGATAAATTAATATGCATCTAACAAACCTTTAATTTACTTACATTCACCGAGATTTTCACATTATTTTTTATTAGTCGAAAATTATTATTATTATTAATATTAGCTAGGTTGATGCTTCTAATGGGAGGGTGCACAGCTCCGCGCATTCTGGGGTTGTTGTTCTTCCTCGTCTTTGAAGTCACACTCGAAAGTAGGCCTGGAATTTGACGTCCTACAAGACATGTTTTGTATTTTTGAAATTATTTGACAGTTGCTGTAAATTTTTACCCGTAATTTTACGTTCAATTTTTACCCGTCAAAATTTTAGTAGTTGCTATTAACTTGGGATTTTTTCCATAGTACCCGTGCAAAGTTAAAAATGCCATTGGAGCACTAGGCCGAGGGTCATAACTCAAATGCATACAGTACGTCTTGCTCACAGTACACTTTCATAAATTTCAATAGTATAAAAATTATCTTGCTGAACCTATAAGTCCTTTTGTAGATTTTAACTTTATGAAAGGATATCTCGCCCTGCGATTGTAATCTAGGAACAACCAACCACTCTACGGTAAGAAAGTGAATTCAACCATGAACTGTAAGCTACCAACCACTCTACGGTAAGAAAGTGAATTCAACCATGAACTGTAAGCTAGTACATGATTGCAAAATTCTAAAAATATACATGTGTTTTCCAGTGCGTGTAACACTCTAAAGGGGTAGTGGGCTTGGTTTTTTTCGTTATGCTTCCCTTAACCATTCCACACTCTCCCTCTTGTTCGATTCATGCCATCTTCCAACCTCAACGAAGAAACAAAAGCCGAGGAACAACTGGTGACGTGAAGGGTAGTTGCAATGTTTAATTGGACATCATCATAATTTCCTGTTCGGAAGGGGTAGAGGCTTATTAAAAGCCATACCAAATTAGAAATAATGGGTAGGTATCCTTCTGGTGAAAAATTTTAGCTCAAGGAGTTCCCCTGGGCACCCGAAGAAGATCAAAATCTCTTTACTTACATACTGCGCATGGCCATGGAGCTGGAGGGCTTTGCCGCAGAAAGCTAGGTTGCTGAAACACGGGAGGTGCTGCAGATTACATTAGGTTAACTATCTGAGGCCTCAAATATCAAGCAGGGAAGTTCAACGTGCAGTAAGAGCAGACTATTATTCAACTTCATGCTCTACTGGAAATAGATGGTTCGTCATTTCTACTCACCTTCCCAAGTGAATAGACAACAAAATAACACAGAGAAAGGGTAACGAGAAGGTGGACCTTAAATTCATTCAAAACCTTAGTCACTGCATTTCTATTCTCTTGAAACACAAGGATGGGTCACTAAAAAAAGTGTTGGAGCTTTCAATTGAAGTTATAGTGATCGTTTACTTCAAAATAGGCAATATTTACAGGGTTTCAAGCCCAAGTAAGTTTCCTTCTTCTATTAGTTTCAATCTCATTCCATTGTTGTTGTTTTTTCTTTTCCTTGTGAAATAAATGTTGTGAAATAATCCATGAACTTGTCAACAACGAATTTCTCCATTTTTTAAATTTATTTCTTAGTATTGGTTTTCTGTGAAATAAATATTGCGAAATTATCCACTGGCTTGTCAAAATAAATTTATCTGAGGTTCATTCTTCCCCAGAAAATTTTGCAGGGGAATAATATATCATGTCAAGTTAAAAAAATGTCTCTTGTATTATAAAAATAGATTGTGATTTATTAGAGTGAAGCACTCAATTACCAACTCAATTACCATCTTGAAAAGGCCTACATTCTTTATGCTTTGTTGATATAATTCAAATATTACTAGGGTTTTCATTATGATTATGGTGCAAAAGAAAGTTACTATTGAGAGAAAGATGTGAGGCACAAACTTTCCAAACTGTCTACGCTTATTTTGACTATTTTTGTTTTCAAATGTCTACATTTGTTTTTATCAATTTTGTTTTTTGATTTTTTTGATTAAATGCTCTGGAATCAACCACATTTTTATAACAATGAATTTATCTTTAAAAATAATAGTTATGTAGTTATTAGAAACAATAAAAATTATTATTGGAGATATTACACTCTTGTATTTATTTAATGTACTTATTTATGTTGTCAAATGATTCTAATATAGTTGTATTTGGAAGATACATCTGGTACTAACTATATCAATAGAATAAGTAATGGCATTGTCTAGCATAATAATAGGAATAATTTCTTATTTTATTGGTTAAGATGTATATTTAGTTTATGATATGGAGAGTAATATGAATCTAATTCTTTAAAATGAAGATATTATAGATTCATATTTAGGATATTATGAAAAGGATAAGATAACAATGTTCAAATGTAGATGATGAGTTGATTACCTCATGCATTGTAGAGTTTGCTTACTCTCCACATTTTTCAGCTTCATGTTTTTAGGAATATTGTGTTCCAAATATGTGTAATGGATATAAAATTAGTTGAAAGGATATATAAATATTTTAAAAATATTTATCTATCGTTATTGCATTTATCATTCAAATAGTTCACACTTGGTTGAAAGAGAGCTTATATGGATTAAAGTTAACATGGTCTAAATAAAAAGATTTTTGTGAGAATTCAATAAATACAATATGCAGTGAGTAAATAAAGATTTGTGTGCTCATCCATAAATAAAATATTTGTTCAAAATAAGTTATAAAGAAATAGTTAAGCATGTAATTATATCTTTAAGAAATTCATATTTAGTAGATTATTCGATTTAAATAAATTATAAAAAGGGATAGTAGTTAAGTTATTGATATTTAAAAAAGGAACTCTATCTCATCTACTAGAGGATCCTCATCATCTTAACTATATGGTTTTCTTTAGTTTCTTTCACATGTTAAAATTTATGTATATAATTAAAATTATTAACTCCCAAAGGCTATAAAGCTTTATAAAATCTCAAAATATGGTTGTATGCTAAAGAGAAACACATATGCTCACTTAGGAAGAAACAAGGCACTCTTAGAGGGATATTAAAGGAAACACATATCTTAACATAGGAAGGAATAAGGCATTCTAAGAGAAATATTAAAGGAACTCGAGACATGACGAAACACATATCCTAACTTTGGAAGAAACAAGGCACTCTCATCACAGAGGGAGATTAAAGTAAGTTGAAATGTAGGAGTATTTGAAAGAAAGTTTCTAGATAAGGGAAGGTAGACACTCACGAATCTAAGTAAAACGTAAAATTAAAGGCATGAAAAATGGAAAATGGGCATAGAGAATTTGAAATTCCAGGGCTGCTCAGAAGGGGTTTGTTGAATCGAATTCTAACCCCTCTTCATGGAATTTCGATTTATTCCCAATTTAAGATACAAGTACGGTTAAACCATTTATTCCCAATTACAGATTCTAGAATGTGTACCCAAACAAAATAAAAGAGAATAAAATGATAAATTATGTAAACTATAACTGCACTTTTTGAGCGAGCTTGACCAACAAATACTAAGTTGTGGCTTTTATCTATTTGATGTAAAAATTGTTACACAATTATATATTTTATCTAGTCGAATGAACTTAGAACATCATTTTTCCTCAAAACAAAAATGGTGGTCTAGCCATTATTTGGCGGCTCATTTCATAGTTGAAGAAATGGTGGAAAATGGATTTTATGGGAAAGTATTTCAACAAAACTTACTTGCTCAGGGTTGAGTTAGTTAATTGGTCTAGTCATTGATCCAAAATCTAGAAGTTGTGTGCAAAAGCCACCCTTATAATAGCTGACCATCTCAGGTGGCACTCTAGGAATGATGCTCACATTAATATTTGGAAAGATCAACTTTATTCTAATGGCCCTTTGGGAGGATGTGAGGAATTTAGAGAATTGGCCATGTGCATGCATCATAATGGATATTCTAAATTTAAGATATATTTTTCTTTGGGATGATCAGGGTCAATGGAAAAGTTGGTTAAGGTTGGAGCTTCCAATTCACCTTGGCTTCAATGGGAATTTTTAATTGTTATATTAAAAGGTTTGGCCCCTATAATTTTTCTTTGCAGGATCCATCAATTTGGAAATTGAGTCTGCATCATAAATACACAATGAAATTGGGATACTTGCATTTGGTTAAGCAACTTACTCACACGTATCCATGTAGAGTGTGGTAAATTTTTATTAGGAAGAATGTCATTCCAAATTTTAATATGTTCTATTGGACTCTCGTTCATCCAAAAATCCTTTTTGCTAAAAACCTTAAGAAAAGGAATATTCATGGTTCATCTTATTGTGCCTCGTATTTCAATTAAGAGGAAAATATATCTCATCTCCATTAAGTGTAATCCAAAAACTGTAATCTAACTCCATGTTTTTCCCTAAATTATATAATTTCTTTTAATATTTTAGTTTTTGTTGGCTCCTCAGTTACTTCTCTTTATTCTTGAGATTCTTCTTCCTCCACACTTAGATCTCTAACTTGAAGCTATCCTTGTTTACTAATTTCCATGACTCCCATTCTCTCTTCCAACTGTTGCATAAATCACATCACTTGAACATTGGCTATAGGTGTTTTTCCTCTATAGCCTCTTCTTCCACTTCATCCAACTCTGTGAGCCATAATTGTTTCGAGAGCATATACAAAATCTGGTTTGATACCACACTGTTGCATGCCAAGGGGTTTTTAAGAAATTATATATGTCACAAGCTAGGTCAAGCTAGACTTTAGAACCCAATTTATCCACAAAACCACAACAGTCGAATTTTAATATATATAACAAATATATTCGAAAGGGGACGGGGAGTACCCTTATAAATCTCCTGATTTCAAAAATTATCAAGTAATATCCATCAAAACCAAGCATTCGTAGTTTTCTTCACAGGCTTATAGTTTACGCAACTACTAGTATACAACCCTTGGAATTTTTCTCTAAGTGTTGGAATTTCTGAAGTATTTCAAAACACATAGAGGAATTAAAAATTCCCCAACTTCAAACACAGAGATTAAAAAAAATTCTAGAAAGAGATGAGAAGTAACACTCTATTTCATTAAAAAGGAACTCTGTTACAATATATAAAAAAAAAACTTCAAAACTGCTTGTTCTGGTTTACAACACAAAACTTCAAGCTGCTTTCCACACATAACGTTACAAGATTTTGCTTCTCTATATCCTAAAAACACACACACAGTTCCCTTTCTTTTGTTTCTGCCTTCTGGCTTTCACAATGCATATAAAATAAATTACACGGTCATTGCAATTTCTATTTCTGCCTGTGGGCATTACAAAATTACAATGCACAGTTAATTTTTCATACAGAGTCTCATATATCTACTCTGCACTTATCCAACACATACGAAAAAAATCCGTAACAACTAAATCTAATATAATAACTGCAAATTCATTTCTGAATAGACGTGGAACTTCATTTTTTCTTGGGCCACCAGACAGATGCATTTCTTCATGAAAGTCAACACACAGTCCGTATACCAAATACACATTAAAAACACAAAAAAACACGTTCAACACTCAATAAGGCAGAACTCAAATTTTATCAAATCTGGCTGAGTCCTCATCACGTCCAACTCCATTTCGCAGATTAGCGATTGGCAATTTTAACACTCAACTGTGTGGAACGCATATAAACTTAAATCTGTGCGACTACGTTGTTGTTGTGGAGCTGATCGCATCGTGATCCATAAATCTTAGCCTGCGTGCGGTCTGGGTAATATGCTTAAGATTTTTCACATGCGATATGCGATAGCAATATCGCATCGCAAACTAAGCAACTTAGCTTTGCGGCTATGGTGGAAAACTTTAGAAAGTTGCGATGTGCGACTGCGTGCTATGGTTGCGTGATAAATGGTGGTTGGTGCAGTGGTTTGAATAAAGGGATGGTGGCACAGTTCTAACTGTAGAAATTAATGTCTACGGTCTTCAAAATTTAACTGTAGAGTTTTAAATGTGTGCAATGGAGTGCACTGAATAGATTTTTTTCGCTGCTACGTCCTTCGAATTCCCATCAGCATTCAAGATTTTTTCCTCCTACACAATCTGTGCTGTTGCAGTTGGATTTAAAAATTCAACAGTCCCCCTTAAATTCTACTGCTGGGTTCTCTCCCATACCCAAACAATTTCTCAAATAATTAAAACTTTTATGCCCCAATGGTTTTGTCAAAATGTCAGCAAACTACTCCTCTGTTCTGCAATGCTTCAGAACAATTTCACCATTTTTCACTAGCTCCCTGATGTAATGATACTTGGCATCAATGTGTTTCTTTCTCTTGTGAAACACTGAATTCTTTGACAATGCTATTGCTAAGATATTATCACAATAAATAGTTTTTCCTTTTGCCTTTTCATGACACAAACTCCTAAAAATTCTTCTCATCCAAACTTCTTGACATGTTTCTACTGTAGCTACCACATACTCTACCTCTGTTGTAGATAAAGCCACAATTGGTTGTTTCTTAGAAGCCCATGAAATGGCTCCTAAACCCATACGAAAAACATAACAAGATGTACTTTTCCGGTCATCTATACTTCCAGCCTAATCAGTGTCATTATATCCAATTAATTCAGAATTTTCTGAAGTGGTATATGAAATTCCATAACTTTTTGTTCCTTTCACATACCTAAGAATTGTTTTTGCTGCTTGCCAATGTGCCTCCTTTGGCCTTTCCAGAAATCTGTAAATTAAACTCACAACATGCATAATATCCGGCCTAGTTGCAGTCAAGTACATGAGGCTGCAAACTATGCTCTTTTACAAGCTTGGATCAAAATCCTTGTTGTTGTCCTCTTTGCTGAGTTTCAATCCCATCACTGTAGGAGTAATTTCTACCTTGCCATTCTGCATATTAAATCTTTCCAAAACTTCATTTACATATATAGCTTGAGAGATGAAAATTTTATCTTCATTTTTCTCTACTTTTATTCCGAAGAATTATTTCAGCAATCCCATATGATTCATCTCAAATTCATCCTTCATGACTGATTTAAAATTCTCAATGAGGTAAGCATTATTACTTGTAAAGATCACATCATCAACATATAGAACAACAATCAACATCTTACCATCTTTCACTTTGATGTATAATGTGGGTTACCCTTCACATTTTTCAAACCCATTCTCTAGTAGATAGGAATCTATCCTACTGTACCATGCTCTTGGTACTTGTTTCAACCCATAAAGAGCTTTCTTCAATCTGCAAACTCTGTGCTCTTGGTCTACTTTTTCATAGCCCAGAGGTTGTTCAACATAAACCTCTTCCATCAATACTCCATTTAGGGATGTTGATTTTAAATCCATTTGGTAAAATTTCAACTTGTGTTGTGCTTCTATGGACAACACTGCTCTCACTGTTTCCATTCTTGCAATCAGTGCAAATGTTTCTTCATAATCTCTTCCTTGTTGCTGCCTGTAGCCTTTGAGAGCAACTCTGGCCTTATGCCTTTCAATATTACCTTTAGCATTTCTTTTGGTCTTGTAGATCCATTTCACTCAAATTACTTCTTTGCCTTTTGGGAGATCAACCAATTCCCATGTTTTATTTTTCTCTATGGAATTCATTTCTTCATCCATAGCATCTATCCATTTCTTATCTTTTCCTGCTTCTTCAAAATGAATAGGATCATCTATATGAAAATATAATGCAAATAAGGAGTTCATAACTTCATTTGTTGTCTCTTGCTCATAAATATCATTCAAATTTCTGAACCTGGTTCCTCTTTCACTTGGCGTACTTGTGCTTGTAGAAGCACTCAAATATGCTCCCTGTGGTGTGCTTGGAGAAGCACTGTTATCACTTATCAAAGGTGTTCTCATACTCGCTTGTGGTGTCCCTTTTTCTCCTTGTGTTGGTGGAGGTGGTGCTGCTAATGAGGTGTTCATTTCATCCATTTCTTCCTCATCATCATCATGAGACAAACATCTCTTCACGTTGACTTTTTTCTCAATGCTTCCATCCCAAGCTTCTTCAATGAACTGAACATCTTTTCTTATAAATTTTTTTTTGGTGGATGGGTTATACAACCTGTATTCTTTAGATTATTCACTGTATCCAATAAAAATGCACTTCTCCCCCTTACTATCCAACTTCTTCCTTAGCTGATCTGGAATGTGTGTATAAGCCACACAACCAAAAACTCTCATGTGGGTGACACCTTGTTTTATGCCACTCCATGCTTCTTCCAGAAATCTGTTCATTACAGCTTTGGTTGGGCATCTATTCAAGATGTATGCTGCACAATGTACAGCTTCAGCCCAATACTCATTTGGAAAATGTTTTGCCTTCAACACACTTCTTACCATATCCATGATTGTTCTATTTTTCATTTCAGCAACTCCATTTTACTACGGTGTGTACCTTGTTGTAAATTGTTTGTGTATGCCATTTTCTCTACAAAAACGTAGAAATTCTTTGGAGATATACTCTCCTCCTCTATCAGTACTTATGACCTTGATATGCTGCCCACTTTGGTTCTCAAAAATGCCTTAAAGTGGTCGAATTTCAAACACACTTCACTTTTATATTTCAAGAAATACACCCAAGTTTTTCTTGTGTAATCATCAATGAAATTCTACATATAGTGACTTATTGCTAATGATGGTGTTTACATTGGTCCACACAAATCTCAATGGACAATTTCTGAGGGTGTCTTTGCTCTTACGCTCTTTTCCAATGGAAAACTTTCTCTGTGTTTTTTGCCCAAGGTGCAGCCTTCACAAAGGTTGTCCGGTTTCTCAATCAATGGTAATCCCTTTACCATTGCTTTTCTGTGCAACAAATTTAGACCTCCAAAGTAGAGATGTCCAAATCTCAAGTTCCATAACCAATTTTTATCTTTTGCTTCTCTTTGAAATGTCTCTTGTGTCACTGCAGCCATTTCAACTCCTTTCTTCAAATCTGCTCTCATCTTGAGAGGGAAAATTCTATTCCTTGTCATCTTCACTTGTGCAATGCATTGCTTGCTTGGTGGTTTATCCATGATGGTGCATACATCATCTTCAAAGAAAACATTGTACCCCTTTTGAATGAGCTATCCAATGCTCAAGAGGTTACACTTTATACCAAGCACATAATATACATTGGATATGGATCTTCCTTCTCCTTTCTTTGTCAAAACAATTACTCTGCATTTTCCCATGACAGAGACCTTACCTTCTATCTCCAATGTTACTTGAGACTTTAAATTTTCATCTAACATAGAAAACATGGCAATGTTTCCAGTCATATGGTTGCTACATCCTGAATCTGGAAACCATATACCTTCATTCTTCTCCTCAGCCATATTACATGCTAAAAACAATTTTTCTTCAATAATATTTTCCTTAGCAAAATTAGCACTGGGTCTATTACCCATGTCACTCGGTTTCTTCCTACATTCATTGGCATAATGACCATACTTCTTATAGTAATGACATTGGACTTGGGAGTTATAATACCTTTATCCATGTGCTTGAGTTTTTCCAGCTTGTTGGCTCCTGCCTTGGCCTTGGTTCTGATTTTGATTGCTGCCCCTTCCACTTGCAGAGTGATTTCTTCCTCTGTTTTGGATTCTGCCTCTTGCTTTTCCTCTGTAGTTTCCTCTTCCTTGACCTCTTCCTCTTCCAAAGGACGTTTGTGTCTTGAAGGCATGCTCCAAAGATGAGTTTGTAGTTCTACCCAATATTTTTTCATGTGTCATCAGTGATGCATGTAGTTCATCAGCTGTAAACTTTGAGAGATCCTTTGTCTCTTCAATGATTGTGACTATAACATCAAAACCTAAGGGTAAGCTCCTCAATAATTTCTCCACAATCATTATTTCTTGAAGTGTCTCTCTATGAGACCTTATCTAGGTAACCAACCCAATCACATGTGTGAAGAATGAGTCTATGTTATCAGACTCTTTCATACAGAGAGTTTCAAAGTCTCTCCTCAGCAATTGTAGTTTTGATGTCTTCACCTTCTCCATACCTTCATAGGCAATCTGGAGGGTATCCCATGCATCCTTGGACCTCTTAGCTGCTGCTATCCTTGGAAACACACTTTCATGCACTGCTTGATAGAGATAGAAGAGGGCTTTTGAGCCCTTCTTCCTATTGCTCTTCAACAGATCCTTCTCTTCCTGTATTAAGGCATTAAAATCATTTTCATCTGTTGGTTCTTCAAAATCTTATTCAACAAGCTCCCATAAGTCTTGAGAGGCAAAAAGGGCTCTCATGGTGATTGCCCAATAATCATAGTTCTTCCCATTAAACTATAGGAGTTGAGTATTTCCAATACTCATGCTTGTGCTAGCTCTTGCCATGGCTAGCACACTCAACTATGCAATAAAAATTTGACTGTGTTTTTTTTTTAACAAACTGTCTCTTTTTTTAAAATACAAACTCTGTCTTTGAGGACTAGACTCTTTAAATAAAACAAGACTCTGTTTTTAAGAAATACCTTAGACTTTTGCTGAGCCTTCACTCTACTGGAGAACTGCTGCAACAAACTCATTCCTTCAACTCTTTTGACAATCCTTCAAAGAGCCTAGACTAGCTCTGATACCATGTTGGAATTTTTGAAGTATTCCAAAACACACAAAGGAATAAAAAATTCCCCAACTTCAAACACATAGATTAATAAAAAATTCTGGACAGAGATGAGAAGTAACACTTTATTTCATTAAAAAAAAACTCTGTTACAATATATAAAAAAAACTTCAAAACTGCTTGTTTTGGTTTACAACACAAATCTTCAAGCTGCTTTCCGCACACAATGTTACAAGATTTTGATTCTCTGTCTCCTAAAAACGCACACACAGTGCCCTTTTTTTTGTTTTTGCCTTCTGGCTTTCACAATGCATAGAAAAAAAATTATGCGGTCACTACAATTTCTATTTCTGCCTGCGGGCATTATAGAATTACAATGCACAGTTAATTTTTCATACAAAGTCTCATATATCTACTCTGCACTTATCTAGCACATACAAAAAAAATCCGTAACAATTAAATCTAATCTAATAACTGCAAATTCATTTCTGAATGGACGTGGAACTACATTTGTCCTTGGGCCATCAAACAAATCCATTTCTTCATTAAAGTCAACACACATGCCGTATACCAAATACACATTAAAAACACGCAAAAACGCGTTCAACACTCAATAAGGCAGAACTCAAATTTTATCTAATCTGCCTGAGTCCTCATCGCGTCCAACTCCATTTCGCAAATCGACGACACGATTTTAACACTGAAATGTGCGGAACACAGATAAACTTAAATCTGTGTGGCTGCGATGTTGTCATGGAGCTTATCGCATCGTGATCCATAAATCTTAGCCTGCGTGAAGTCCACGTTAATAGGCTTAAGATTTTGCACATGCTATATGCGATCGCATCACAAACTAAATAACTTAGCTTTGCAGGGAAACTTTAGAAAGTTGCGATGTGCGACTACTTGTGGTTGCGTGATAAATGGTGGTTGGTGCTGCAGTTTAAATGGAGGGATGGCAGCACGGTTCTAACTGTAGAAAGTCATGGCTACGGTTTTCAAAATTTAATTGCAGAGTTTTAAATGTGTGCAATGGAATGCACTCAGCAGATTTTTTTTCTCTGCTACGTCCTTCGAATTCCTGTGAGCATTCAAGCTTTCGTCCTCCTGCACAGTTTGCGTTGTTGCAGTTGGATTTAAAAATTCAACACTAACCTCATACGGCCTGTCCCTTGTGACCAGGGCCTCAGAACCTCATACTTCGATACTTTCTAATCCAGCACAAAACACTTTCCTTTGAAATCTCTCGAGAGTCTAACTTCGGGACCAAGACTTTCCCATCGAGATCCTTTTTTTCTCTGGGAAAACACTCTCCGGAAGAGATATTCTCGTCTTTTTCACTTCACAGTTTGGTCATCTCGACAGTTGAAAGGTTTGTGCAAGCCTCCAAACATCACCCCGGTGTGTTGGAAATACAAGTCACCCTGACCTTTTACACATCAGCCGGATCTCTTAATAGTGCACCTCACTGTGGTGGTTGTTTTAGGACGAGTCTTATTTGGAAACGCCATGTGAATACTTTTCCGGGTATTTTGTCCATTAATGTTATTCTCGTGACAAAATTGAATTTTGTTCCCCACGTGGCTGTCAACTAACGAACTTTGGCAACTTTTTAAAAAACTACGTATCCAATCATATTCAAACATACAATAAAAGGCAGTTCAAAAGACACTTACACAGGGATTACAAAGGCAAAAATAATACCACTTTGCAACACTTATTTTACAGTGAATCCCCTCGCCACACGCTATCTCTCCTTTACTTTTATTATTATTATTATTATTCAAACTTTTAATAAATATATCATATGATCATTCTATATCACAAGAATAGGATAGGATGGAAAAATATGGTATATATTATTAAATTATTCTATTAAAGAAATTACAAGGAAATAAAAACAAACTCTACTCTAACTCGTGTGACAACTTCCACACATTGAAGAACCAACTCCTCTACTAAAAAAATTGACCTCTTGGTCATTTAAATGTTACTTAATGAATTCCCTCGGAAATGTGGCATCACATCACATTTTCATTCTCATTCTCATGCTAATGTAAATCCACTCCTATCATAATTTCAATTAATATAATTACATTAAAGTAATATATTTATATTAAAAAAAGTTCCATATCAATCTCCATACATTACTAACTTCGACTTATTTAAGTTTCAGATAAAAACAGTTGTTGGTTACCTTTACTAACTCTCACACAAAGAGTCCAACCACGCTTCATGGTAAAACAACTCATTGCCTAACGCACAATACGCCTTACGTTATTGGGTGGAAATAGTTATGTAGAAACAATACGATGTAAGTCTAACCACACCATGGGGTAGGAGAACTGTCTATGTTGAGATGTGTAACTAAGATATATGATGGAACAAGTTATATAATGTAGGTTGAATTGCACATTCACACTTTTGGCTGCTGCACTAAACTCATTTCCTTGCTGCGTTTGAAGTGTCCTGGAGGTGCTTGGTCATCTTCCTCTGGTAGAACTCCCCGTACACTTACGGCACAACCTTGTTCCTTTGTTCCCTCTAATGCATCGAATGGATAAACAATTGAGTCTGGATCGGGGTTGTAAAATGTCACTATGGATTGCCTTCGAACCCGTTACTCAAAACCTGCACCATCGAAATAATGATTTATTAATAAGTATAGTTGGAATTCATATATATTTGTATAGTTATTTTGGTATGATCGCTAATATTTAGAACCAAACTATCCTAGCACGCAGTCCAACGCAGTCCATGGATAATCTTGAGGAATTTGAATTTAAAATCCGGATAAACTTGAAGAATTTGAATCTAAAATATTTTGGAAGACAATACTAATTCAGCTAGCTAGCTATCTATACATATAAGTATATAAATAATTGAAGGTTTATATATATAAACATAATTGATAGTTTATATATATATATATACATGTATATGTTTTGGGTTATATAACAAAAGAAAAATTAATTGAAAATTTAATATAAATATTTACGATTATGACCTAGTGAGTTTCTCTGGTTAAACGTTATTTTGTTATTGAAAAGCCACCAACTACACCTCTCAAACTCAAAGTCGAGGAAGTGAACCCTTCACATGGATCTCCCTTTTTGGAGGTTATTAGAAGACCGAGCATGTGATTTTTTCAACTCGGCTAATCTTCGTAAACAATCATCGTGCAAGACCTAATCTTGAGACATAAATCTTATACAGGATAGCTTATTCTATCAAAATTAATTTTCATGCATCTGGATGAATCAAATTACATAATATTTCGAAAGAACTATGACGAAGATCATAGAGGTTCATTTTATTTTTATACTGTAACTGAGCTTCTTTTAATCTGAATACGTTCAATACTAATTAAAATGTTCCCAAAAGAAATAAATATAGGTACCGACATGAATATGGTATATGGAAGGCCTCCAACATTGTCTTGCAGCATATGGTAAGAGTTCCTGGATCGGGATGTCCCTTGAGGCGTAATGTTAAATCAGGGCGGGGCCAACTCAGTTAGTAATGCAAGAGAACGTTCTGTTTTTCTTGTCGATTGCAAATCCAGGATAGTCATGGCGATTATGTCTCGGCCAAACATAGAGACATACTGAAATAAAAACACGTACATGAAAAATAGTATGTGGTGAAAAACTACGCTGACGTCGCAGCCAAATATATCGACCCTTTCTATTGCATTTAGAGGTTGTTACGTTGTAATATTACTGAGCACATCGTTATTTGTGCATCTATCTATTCTTAATTATCATAGGGAAATACGCATAAATATGGCTTATATTAGGCTTTAGTTAATGATAAATAAAATGAGTTTTTAGACTCAGATGATCTCACCAGGAGAAATGGAACTTTGGCAGAATCAAAATCTCCAGAAAGTTGACTCAAAGATAAATCCATTTCTTACGAAAGAGATTCATAGGATTTTAAAAAAATACCATAATTTATTACATTATGAAAAATAGTGTTATCCTTTTAGATCTTTTAATTCCTAAAGGTTTCCTCTCGACTTCATGCTGAGTAGGAGAAAAACAATCAGATATGGGGTGTATTTGACTATTATCTATGAACAACAGTACAATTCGAAACCGCGGTGATTGGAGCATGGAATGAAGGGAAAATCATTGCCGAAAGGATGATTAATCATTCGTACAGAGCTCGGTGAAAGCGCAAACCTCCTAAGATGGTAGGGAGGCATAACCCTTAAAGGTATTTTCTAAGAAATTAGAGTGAGACTCCTCACATTCCACTCTTCGACGAAACTGCGTAGTCAGTTGTAGAATTAAAGTATATAGATAAAACAAAAAATTAAAATGATGTCACTCATATTCTCAATAATGGCATACTCCAATTGAGGCTAGAATATATATGTAATTATGTCAACCATACGCAAATATAGTGAGCAATTACAAGACCAAATTGAAAATTTGGAAAGTACTAAAGAGAAAAATTGTCAATCTCACTGACGGATTTTATATTAACCCTAAAAAAGAATATGCACTGTACTAATACAGAAATTGAGATAAAAATACCATTTAAAATTACAAAACCGTGAAATATCAAAAAAAAAAAAATGTAGGTCGAGCACATCATATAATTGTAGGGAATAACTTTGATTCCTTGCCCAAATATATACAGGTTCTAAAACATACTAAATTCGACAATAATAGCAAGTCAAATCCCTACTTATGTGGCTATACGGGCCAACAGTGAAATTCAACAGAGAAGTGAGAAACATAAGAAAGAAAATATTCTACCTATGCTCTTATGACTTCCTCAAGAAGTACGAGTATGTCGAACCGACCGGAGCTAACATTAGGAAGTTTGCAGGTCGAAGATAATTTTGGTATTTGTTTGATCTCAAATAGAACAACCTATGCATGAAAATGTTGACATTAGCTTCCATAGCGTAATTGATAGTTATAAAACTTGCATGAGAAAATAGGGAATATATATTGTACCGAAATAAAAAAGGAACCATAGAAATTACCCAGGTCACCTATTGAAGGTGGGTTTTTGATTAAAAACTTTGTATCTCTTGGAAATTTTCCACAAAGAATCAGGGGTTTTGGAACTAGTGCTAAATTTTTGGGAGCAACCAAAATTTACACAAGAACTCTTCTAAAGAGTAAATTTCAGGGATACCTCTACACGCACCAAGCATAGAATAGTTCCCACGAAAATCCCCCAGCTACATATTGAACCATGTTCAGAATAATCAAAACATGAATGGAACCATGTTCAGAATAATCAAAACATGAATGGGAAGAAAAAATCAGGTTGATATTTCCATATCATTACAACATATCTGTTAAGTTCATAACCAATGAAGGTAAAAAGCAAAGGGTTTTACTTGCAAGAGAAAAAAAAGGAATCATGCTCGAAAAACCCTGGTCGGAACAAGAACAAACCATAGCAACGAGACAGGGTGCGAATCTCGTTATCTGGAATCAAAGAAAAAATAAAATTCCTAAGAAACGAAAATTCATATAAGATAGTAAGCAAAGGAAAGGTGTTGTATATGTTTGCTTACCAGTGGCAAGCGCAAGAACTTGAAGCCTCCACACTAAGGTAAGCAGTATAGTTCATCAAAATCCAACAGTTGTTCGATTTGCTGTATATTCATTGAGAATTCTTCGAAGAATAGGCTATCTCAAAAATGACAACAGGAAAGTTGGAAAGGAAGGTTTAGGGTTTGATAAATCACACGGCTAACTGTTGGATCATTTGAATCCATCCTAGCCATCCACAGAAACCCAGGTATGAACCTCTATGTGATGTTTGTTAGAGCAATTAGTGCGCAGCATTCAAAAGACAACAACAGCAAATAAACCATACACAGAAGACACAGAGATTTTACGTGGTTCACCCAACCATTCTGGGCTACGTCCACACAACATAGGCATCGGCAATTTTATTAATCAAACAGGAGATTACAAACTCTCACACTCACTCACTCACCAAACCATCCGTATGAGTACCTGTTTTATAGCAAGGAGAATCTAACTGCCTCATAAATCCTCTCACATCAAATTTAGGATGCATTAACTCTCTCCCAACAACCTGGAGCTAATATAGCAACAAATTCCTAATTTTTGTCACCTACTGAGATTTTTGACTATTTTATTCAAAACAGAAAATCTCAACAATCTCCACCTTGACAACAATTAGCCTGATGCCCTGTTATTTATTATTTATTTTTTCTGCAAGCCAAGAGAAGCCAAACACCAATGCAGCTTCTCTAACAAAACTGGTTTCATGAACATGTCTGCACAGTTTTCCTTTGTATGCACATTTTCAAGAGAGAGTCCTCTTTCAGTAATAACCTGTCTTACAAAATGGTACTTAATTGGAATATGCTTTGATTTACTATGATAGGCCGGATTCTTAGCCAAATGTATTGCACTTTGACTGTCACAAAATAAGTTGATGTTGTCCTGCAACCTACCAAATTCACCAAACAAACCTTTCAACCAAACCGCTTCTTTGCAAGCATGAGAAGCAACAGTGTATTTTGCTTCAGTAGTGGATAAAGCAACAATGTTCTGTAGCTTTGACATCCAGCTGATAGCTCCACCTGTAAGAGTAAAGACGTACCCTGAAGTTGACCTTCTCTTATCCAAATCACCTGCAAAATTGGAATCAACATATCCGCAAACGAATTCACTACTCTTATTGTAAGTGATACAATAACTACTTGTGCCTCTCAAATACCGAAGCACCCATTTCACTGCTGACCAGTGTTCTTTACCCGGATTTGCCATGTACCTGCTGACAACCCCAACTGCATGTGAAATATCTGGTCGAGTACAAACCATCGCATACATTAAACACCCTACTACATTGGCATATGGAATTCGAGACATATAATCCTTTTCTTCATCTGTATTAGGACATAAACCCGAAGAAAGCTTGAAATGGGAAGCAAAAGGGACTGACACAGGCTTCACATTATTCATACCAAACCTCAAAAGTATTTTCTCAACATACTTCTGTTGTGATAGCCACAGCTTACCATTGCTCCTGTCTCTGAAAATCTCCATGCCCAAAATCTGTCTTGCTACTCCTAGATCTTTCATATCGAATGTCCTTGCCATCTGAGTCTTCAACCTGTTGATTTCATCAATGCTTTTGCTTGCTAAAAGCATATCGTCAACATACAATACTAAGATAATGAACATGCCATTACTTAACTGCTTAAAGTAAACACAATGATCATATTCACTTCTTATATATTTTTGACTCAACATGAAAGAATCAAATTTCTTGTACCACTGTCGAGGCGACTGCTTCAGACCATACAATGACTTCTTGAGCCTGCAGAAAAATTTCTTATTGCGATGCTAAACAAACCCTTCCGGTTGTTCCATATAAATTTCCTCATCTAAATCTCCATGTAGAAATGCAGTCTTAACATCTAATTGCTGCAACTCTAAATCAAGCAAAGCCACTAATGCTAACACAATTCTAATTGAAACAATTTTAACCACTGGTGAAAAAATCTCATGAAAGTCAATACTGGCTTTCTGAGAAAACCCTTTTGCAACCAGTCACGCTTTGTATCTGTCTTCTGAATCATTCACACCCCGTTTTACCTTGAAAACCCATTTGCATCCCACAGTTTTCCTGTCTTTTGGAAGTTCAACCAGATCCCATGTGCCATTCTTACCTAAGGCCATCATTTCTTCCTTCATGGATGCTTTCCATTTGTCACTTTTCGAACCTTCTATAGCTTCCTGATAGCACAGAGGTTCATCATCGTTAGCTGTCAAAGCAACTGAAGTAACATAATCATCATACCTTCTCGGTGGCCGTTTGATTCTTGTCGACCTCCTTAAGGATGTTTCTGGTGCTTCCTCGATTGGCTGACTACCATCTATAGGAACTTCTTCTCGATCACCATCTGAGACCTGTTCATGACCTACATCTGAACCCTGTTCATAATCTGATTCTGAAACCTGTTCATGACTAGAATCTGAACTATGGTCATCATGACTATCATTAGAAGTGATGTCAAACTGAATGTGCTGAAAATCAGATACATCATCCTGTTTCAATTTATTATCTACATCTAACTGTACAAGAGAGGATTCATTAAACTTTACATCTCTGTTGATGATGATTTTGCGGGTAGTAGGATCACATAATCTATATCCCTTTGTTCCAACACCATACCCAACAAAGATATACCTTTTAGAATTTGGATCTAACATTGTTTGCTGATGTTTAGGCACTAGAGCATATGCATCACAACCAAACACTCTGAGTTTAGAATAATCACAAGGGTGTCCTTTCCATACCTCTTGCGGAATCTTGCAGTCTATTACCGTCGATGGAGATCGGTTTATCACATAACAAGTTGTTGCCATTGCTTCCGTCCACAACTCCTTTTGCAACCCATCGTTACTCAGCATACTCCTTGCTCTCTCTAGAAGAGTCCTGTTCATGCGTTCAGCAACTCCATTTTGCTGAGGAGTATAAATCGTGGTCTTATGTCTCTCGATCCCTGCATCCTTGCAATAGCTGTCAAACTCCTTGGAAGTAAACTCACCACCATTGTCAGTTCTTAAACATTTTATTGTTCTACCAGTGCCGTTTTCTACCAATGCTCTAAACTGCTTGAAAACTGAAAAAACATCAGACTTTCTTTTCAACATGTAGACCCACACCTTCCTAGAAAAGTCATCAATAAATGATACAAAATAAGACGAACCACCATATGAGGTTGTAGGGGCTGGTCCCCAAACATCTGAATGAATATAATCAAGTATCCCTTTACTAGTATGTTTGCCTATTTTAAATTTTTGTTTACTTTGTTTTCCAAACAAGCAATGCTTACAGAAATCTAACTTTTCAGACTTCAGATTTGGAAGTAACTTGCGATCAGCCAAAATTTTCAACCCTCTTTCACTCATATGCCCCAATCTTTGATGCCATAAGTGAATGGAGCTACTGTCATGTTCAGACATAGTAGACACAAATTCTGACCCTATACCTCCTTCTAACTGAAATAGATTTCCTACATTCTTAGCTTTCATAACTAGTAAAATGCCTTTATAGATTTTCATAACTCCACCTTGAATTACAGTTTTATATCCATTCGAATCAAGTGCTCCTAATGAAATCAAAATTTTCCTTAAATCTGGTACATGCCTCGGATCAATTAATATTCTAGTTGTCCCATCAAACATTTGTAGTTGTATGCTCCCAATCCCCACAATATTACATGTTACATCATTACCCATGTACACAACTCCATCATTAATAGATTTATATGTCTTAAACCATTCTTTATGAATACACATGTGGTTTGATGCACCGGAATCTAACAACCAATGTTGACCATGATTTGACACATTAACTGATAATACTTCATCACTCATACCTGAACCAGATGCCGAACCTATATCTGTCGCATTTGCTTCCTTCTTCTCTGTCGAAGAGTCTCCTTTCTTCTCTGTTTGTTGTCTCTTCCAGCAGTCTTTCTTCAAGTGCCCCGATTTGCCACAAAACCAGCACTTTACTTTGCTCGTCTTCCCTTTCGACTTTGAACGCGAATCGTTGTGCTTACCAGAGCGTCTTTCTCTAGAACGACCTCTAGCCATCATTGCCTATGATGTAGAGGTGTCAGCATTCGACCTCTTCCTCGATATCTGATACTGGATAGCAGGAAGCAAGACACATATTCAGACTCAGGAGTCACCAGTGCCGACACTTGGAGGCAGCAGTGATCCTGGAGCCAGAGACTGACCTGACAGGGTGCTTGCCTTGCTCTCTGAGGCCTCCATTTTGCATCAGACTTTGCAGTACCAATAGAACTAATGAAAACATTGGGATGATGAATGATAGGTACCTTTCCTTCATCAACAAACCATGGTAGCAAAACAGGAGAATCCGATTTGTCAAGGATTTCGTCATGTAAAGCTTCTCAAGCTTCGACCACAAGCCTGCGGCGGTCTTCTCTGACACAATGTTGAACAGAACGTCATCCGCCAGACATAACCGAATTGCGCTCAGAGCTCTGTCATCCAACTCATCCCATTCATCCTTCGTCAAGGAAGAAGGCTTTTTGCTTTTCCCCAACAGCGCTTTCGCCACGCCTTGTTGTACCAGGAGATCATGCATCTTTACCTTCAAGATCTCGAAGTTGTTTTTGCCATTGAACTTCTCAATTTCAAACCGGGCATTTTGAGTTTTCGCCATCTTGTATCAGCAAAAAACACAATAATCTCCAAAAAAACCAACTTTAAATCAATGAAGTTTTTGTTTTTAAAAAAAAAATGCCTTTGCCTTTAAAAAAAAAAACAAACGCTACCCTTCACCTTATAAAAAAGGCCTTTCCTTTCATACCATATGCAAATGGAAATAAAAATATTCAAAAAACTATTTCTAAATGCCTTTAACCTTAACAAAGGTCTTTCCTTCAATACCATATGCAAATGGTATTCAAATACAATCTCGACATATCACAATGCTATTAAATCGATATACAATATCGATATATCACAATAGTATTAAATCGATTTAAAAAACATTTAAAATATGTATATCGATATAATCGATTTATGTTTTGGTTTTAAAATATTGCAATAAAACATTTATATCGATTTAAAAAATCAACGCACATGGTTCAAAAAATGGCATACGACGTTTTTGGAGCAGTTCAACCCACGTCTTCTGAGTATGATCTCTGAGGAAGTTCAACCCACGACGCTGCCACTGTTCAACAGTCTCGGCATGTGCAGGTCCTCCACCAATAATCGACAGCAGTGATTATACGCACCACCACTTCCAAACAATCGATTTTATTCCTGTCTAGTTCACGGAGCAGCGATAAAAAACGACATTTTATGAACAGGCAGCGGCTTCTAACTATACCACCGTTCGATATTGTGCACCTCCGGCTTCTGAGTACCCTTGGCACAACCCGCGGAGAGAAACGACATCCCACGGCTTCTCCACGCAGCAATGCACCAGCAATGTAGCAGCAACGATTTTTAATACCACACAGCAATCCTCCTTATGCAGATACGCTCCACGCACAGAACAGTCGACCTCCACGCAGCAATGTGCACCTCCTCCACTGCGCGCTCCTCCAACATGCTCCGATACCAATTGTTAGAGCAATTAGTGCGCAGCATTCAAAAGACAAAAACAACAAATAAACCATACACAGAAGACACAGAGATTTTACGTGGTTCACCCAACCATTCTGGGCTACGTCCACACAACATAGGCATCGGAAATTTTATTAATCAAATAGGAGATTACAAACTCTCACACTCACTCACTCACCAAACCATCCGTATGAGTACCTATTTTATAGTAAGGAGAATCTAACTACCTCATAAATCCTCTCACATCAAATTTAGGATGCATTAACTCTCTCCCAACAACCTGGAGCTAATCTAGCAAAAAATTCCTAATTTTTGTCACCTACTGAGATTTTTGACTATTTTATTCAAAACAGAAAATCTCAACAATGTTTGCATGGTGTTTGATGTGTTGGGTCGATGGGATTGGCCATTCGACCTTCCAAACATATAACCTTCTTTACCATTTTAATTTTTATGCAGTGGAGAATTTAATTTATGTACTAGGGTATTCAAAGATTAGCTTGATGTGTTGGGTCGATGGGATTGGCCATTCGACCTTCCAAACATATAACCTACTGTACCATTTTAATTTTCATGCAGTGGAGAATTTAATTTATGTACTAGGGTATTCAAAGATTAGCGATATGTTTTAAGAAATATGCATACATTCATTGATTTTAACGATCTTACATTGTTAACAATATGAATAATCTCTGAGAAGCTTGGAAAACATGGGCCCAACAATTTTTATAACACAATAACTATAATAACCAAAGGCATGTTTATTAAATAAATCAATGAAGGGATACATAAAAAAAAATCATGTTGTCACAATTTAGTGTTAATTTCTTTCAGCAAGGTATATTAGAAGTTAATTCTTATAGTAAATCTCCTTGGTGCCATAGCGGATACTTATATTAGGGGTAAGGCATAGGGCCTTTTTTTTCAGAAAGAAAAAAACGTTGTTTGTATTAACAGTGCATAGATCAAAAATTACATTCCATCAAGGCTCATGAGAAAAACCTGGTCGATAAACAATCCATCCGCTATAACAACTTCTAAGGAAGAAGGTGTCAAGTCAGATGGAATGTATAGACCCAAACATCACTGGGGAAAAATCACCCAGAACAAATTTTGAGTCCAGCAAAGGAAGCACCTAATGACCATTCATTTCAAGAAAGGAATGGAGACGGAACTCTACCAAAACATAAGCTATAGGAAAAGGAACGAGGTATAAATCTGGCTTGCTTGATAATAACTTTGACAACACTGTGAAAAGAGTTAAACACTGCAATATTATGGACAATTATTGTTAATATGTAACTGTATGCAATATAACTAATAATCTAGATCATTTATATTCCTTCGACTGGATCTATGAGAAAAAATCAATTCACGCTCGCTTGACAAGACAACTACTGATGTTGTATAATGTTCAGACTCACTTGATCGCTCTCTAAGTTGAATTGTAGGCAACATATAACATGAATGTTAATATGAACTGAGAGTTACAAGAACATTTGGGGTCATATCAGAACTGGCTCGCTTGAAAGATCAACAAATGCAATGTTATGTAAAAAGGACACGCTTGTGTAACTCATATTGCTCTTCTGAAAGGCCAATCTAGTGTGGCTGAGAATCAGCTCGAATGAAAAGAGCTGCCACGCAGATACCAAAATGATTGGATCAATGAAATATCAAGCTCGCTTGTGAGAGCAACTGTGTGCTTAATATATGACCAGGCTCGCTTGACAGCTTGATTTGATGAATGAAAAGCAACAGTAGCACGACAAAATTTTAGACTAAAAGAGACAGGGAATAGGAGAATCCGAACCCGATTTCATCATAACCCAGAGCGATGAACATCAGAACTGAGGATAATAATATAAGATCCCGTAAACAGTGAGGTATGAAATAGTCCATCAGGCTCACTTGTTGAGATGATAATCTGGCTCGCTTGAGTGGTGTGGGAAAAACTTCGAAGGAATAAGGGTGAAGCAAAAATATGAGGATTAGTAAAAGACAAAAAACCAGCCATAGAGGAATTAATTTACCAATAGTCAAGGGATAGGGATAGATGACTCCCATGTGCGAATCCCATACCTGTATAGAACCGTCTGTATGGCTCCAAATTCAGTATCAAACCCATTTTTGACAGACCATCTGCCCTCATATTCAGATCTCTGTAAATGTGGGATAATGGAGGAGAGCCGAGAATAAGCCATAGATGTCGAATTCTACTTATCCATCCCTATAGGTCTGGAGATTGAATATGTAAAGTGCCCCTGATACAGCCAATGACCAAAGCCGAGTCTCCATAAATATCAACATCTGATAATTCCATGTTAGATGCTGCATATAGCCCCCCCCATAGTGCCATCAATTCTGCCTTGTTGTTGGTGCCCGGGCCACCATTTCAGTGTAACTGAATTCTTTCTCTGCCGGATATTTTTATCCAGGCTCCACAACCCATAATCCCATATTAGCAAGCACCATCGAAATATATAGCTGGTAATCCAACCTCATGAGGTTGGATTCTTCTGGAGCCATCAATTGTAATGATTTTTTTGATGGGAAGATCATCAATCCGATGCATAATGGCACAATAGATGTGTGGTAAATTGAATGGGTGGCCATAAAAAATGAGCCGATTTCTAGCATTCCATACTTCCCATATCAAAATGAAAGGCAGAGAACGATATATGTTGTTCAGCGAGTCCCATTCCCGAGTGGTGGATATAAAATCTTGAGGATCCCATGACGGGTTGTAGCAATGAACAGAGAAAAGATTCCATAGTTTTTTTACCACTGGACATAACATGAAAAGATGTGTGGTAGACTCCTCGGCGCAACCACAAAGAGCGCATCTACTAGGTCCCAGCATGCCTTTCTTTTGTAGATTATTCCAGGATAGAATTTTGTCTTTCCAAAAAAGCCACCCAAAAAGGACAATCTTCGTAGGCAGGTGCCGCTTCCAGAATGGGCCAAAAAAATGAGAATAATGTTCAGCATATACCTGGGAGTTGATTTTGTGGTATATATCATGCACTAAAGGCATATGCCCCACCGACGGCCCGTCCTAGACAATGTAGTCACCGCCAACCGCACGACATAGCCTAGTAGCCCTCAAGGATTGTGCCATAAGATCCCATTCAGAGGCATCCTCGCCATGTATGTTCAGTTGTGTTGCACTTTTAAAAATGGGGGCACCAAATGACCAAGAATATATAGTTTGAGACAGGAAGATGATGCCTCTATGTGCCAACCTGTGGACGAGACGAGCAGATAATTTAGTGTGCATGTCGAAACCTTGCATTTTTATGTCCCCTAATGGTATTCTACTTCCATCCCGGAATAGCCAAGTCAATCTATCAGCTGTTTGACTCAGAATTTTCTTAAAGCTTCCCCAAATAAAGGAGAAGCTTGTTGGAATATAGAAAACGTTACATAGAAGATCATAAAGGGTATCATCTTCCAGATATTTGAATTTAATTATGTCTGACCAGATTCCTGATCCGTTTATAGCTCGCCAGAAAGACTTGATGAGTAGTGCCATGTTAAATATCCTGGTATCCAGGATGCCCCATCCATCGTGCTCCTTGGGCCTGCTCAAGATTTCGAGTCTGACTAAGTGAAATTTATGAGTGTTAGCAGATCCGTTCCATAGGAAACGAACTATAATTCTATTGATATCAGCCACGATATTTGCGGGCAAATAAAATAAGTGACCCCAATAAACCAAAAGTTGGGATAACACCGCCTGAACCATGATATATCTACCGCCCATGGAGAGCCATCTGTGGGTCCATTTGTTGATTTTACATCTACACTGCTCCAAAAGCCAGAGCCAATCTGATCGCTTGTAACCACAAGGTTTAATGTTACATCCCAGATATTTCAAACCCCCGGAGAGCATTTGAATTCCAACTCCGAGAAAATCAGCAATGAACCTGATCTCGTCGATATCACCGAACTCGTATAATAAGAAGGATTTAACCTTGTTGATGCACAAGCCTGTAGCCGCAGTGAACCTGTTAAGAATAAAGAGAATGTAGAACCGGTGTAGAACCTATTAAGGCATAGGGCCTATGTGTAACCCAAAATAAGATAGATTGGAGTGGAAGGTGTATTATAAATGTATAGTTAATATGAAGTGAAGGATTCAATATTTTTAATTTTTCTAATGGAAAAACAAATCAATGACTAGAATTTTAATAATTAATTAGTAGAAGACAATATTTTTGTTGCGAATGAAAAGAGAAAAAAAAATCATAATAGCGAAGAGGTTTGTGACATGCGGTATCAGAGCTTGGTTCTAGCACTGGGCCTACAAGCGACCAACACAATTAAGAAAAATATGTCTAGAATTACTATTACAAAATACTAATATAAGGTTGTACTATCTTATAAGGTACTTAAGTGAAGCAATGTGCTACAACATGGAAAAAGAATATCTAATAGGAATTCAAGAGATATATGCTTATTTGGGATGATGGAGCACTCTAGTAAACTCTCATTTTATCGATATTATTAAAAAACTGCAACAAGAACTCACTCTTCGCAAGAACAAAAATTACCACACGTTGAGGGATAGTGAGGAGAAGGAATGAATGATAGGGTTGTTGACCGAGAAGTCCAGCCATAGAAGCGTAGAACCTTAAGGGTTGAAAAGGAAAGAGGTGGAAACAAAGTCATATAAGCCTAAAAGTATGGGAGAATCAGGTAATAGGTATCCAAAATTACAGAAGAAAATTAAGAAAAAAGAGTTACAGGGAGTGTTTAAAAAAATTGAACACCGTAATTTTCATGGGGAAAAATAGGAATATGTGGATGCATGGGTACTTAAAGTTATCAAATACTTCCAGGTATATGAATAAAATATTAATTTGAATTCCCAAATGGTTATTTACCCTTTGTACGAAATATCTACTCTCTCGCAGGAAGAGGCTAAAAGTGTACATCTAATGGAAGAGAAGACAAGTTCCTGGGAGGAATTTCAGAAATGGTTTAAGTCTTGGTACATGTGTGAACATATTATGATGACCATGCTAAGTAATTACATGATTTAAGGTTAGGAAAGCTAACTATGTATGAGTTTGTAGTAAAATTTACAAACTTATTACGATATGTTCCCTATATTAAATAAGAAAAATCAAATAGAGAGAGACTTTTAAACTGTTTTCCAGCACCTTATAAAGAGAGGATTGAGTTTGAAAATCCTAAGTCCATGTATGAAGCAGTAAGAAAGACTAGATTGTGTTAACAGTGATTCAAAAATGGAAGTGATGGGCCAAAAGCATGGGAAAGTAAGAATAAAACTAAGCCTATCATAAATATAAAAAGAAAAAAAATCCATTTCTTAAAATTTTTGGAAAGGATCGTCAAAGAAATAAATTGAGTAAGGGTAGTATAAATCAACCAGCTCAGTCTCACACAGGATCAAATGCCATGGAACAGAAAAAGAAAAAGAGCACGGTGAACAAGGAATGGGAACCACTCAAGTGCTAGGGTTTTGGTGAACCCCACTTGTTAAGGGAATGTCTGCATAATTTTTGATGTGTTCAAAATATTCAAGCAGTTTGTGAAGAGACAAATGTAAATTATGTTGCCAGAAATATTCCTAGAATTAGTGTAGCACTAAAGCAGAGATAGGGTGAGCATAAATCTATTGTGATTAAGATTGAAGGTATTATTCTAAACCAATATATTTATGTTTTAATTGATCATGGGGCTAGATTCTCTTACATTATATGCCAAATTGTAGAAAAATTGAAATTGAAATTAAAAAATTCCATAATTGCATGGTTTGTACAATTACCAACAAGTACCAAACCAAAGGTAACCCAAAAAATAAGACATTGTCACATGGAATTAAATGGTTACCCCACAAAAGTGGATTTAAACATTCTTCCATTAGGATATTATGATATATTTTGATTGACATGAATTGGTTAGAGAAACGTGGGGTTTTCATAAGCCGTTCGAAGAAAATAGTGATTTTTAGGGATCAAAATAGCCAACTCAGATTAATTAGAGGAAAATGAAAACCAATATATGTCAGAAAAATCTCAACCTTACAGTTAAAAATGAATGCAAGCAAATAATTTCAAGTATACCTAGTGCATGTGGAAGTAAATGAACATCTAAAAAAAAAAGGAAATTTAGGGATCCCACCTTTTGTAAGAGAGTTTCAAGCTGCTTTTCAAGGGGACATCCCTAGGTTACCTCCTTGTGTAGATATAGATTTATGTATTGATTTAGTACTAGGTTCCACCGGTGTATCTAGAGACACCTATAGAATGGGTATACGATAATTATTTGAGCTATAAATGAAATTATAGGAACTCCTACATAAGGGTTACATCAGACCTAGTTTCTCATCATGTGGGGGGGGCAATGTAATATTTGTTAAGGAAAAGGATGGCACATTTAGAATCTGAATTGATTATTGACAACTGAATGATTTAACTATAAAAAATAAATAACCTCTTCCTTGAATTGATGATATGTTTGATTAGGTAAGGGGATAAGCCATATTCTCAAAAATCGATTTAAGGATTGGTTATCATTACTTACAAATAAAATAAAAATGTATTGAAAAGAAAACTTCTAGAACCATATATGGTCATTACGATTTCGTAATGTTACCTTTTGGCCTCACTAATGCACATAAAACTTTCATGTGTCTAATGAATAACATACTTCACAAATATTTTGACACTTTTGTGGTACTATTCATATATGGCATCCTAGTGTACTCTAATTATGAAGAAGAGCACAAAGAACATCTGAGATTGGTGTTACAATCTTTAAGAGAACGTAATCTTTATGCAAAACTGAGAAAATGTGAGTTTTACAGAAATAGAATACAACTTTTAGGGAACATCATTTCCAAGGAAGAACTATATGTGGACCCTAAAAAGGTTACATATATTATGAAACATACCATACCTAAGGATGTGTCAGCAACTTGTTCATTTATGGGGATTACTGGATACTATCGAAGGTTTATAGAGGGTTTTCGAAAATTGGTTGATCCCATTAATTCCTTATATAAAAAGGAAATAAAGCTTGAATGGACAACCAAATGCCAATAATGTTTTGACAAGTTAAAAAAACTACTAACAACAACCCCGTTATTAAAAATTGCAGATCGAAATAAGGAATTCATTGCCCATACTTATATATGTTTTGAAGGCCTTGGGGATTTGTTGATGCAAGAAAAACAGTAATAACCTATTAATCTATGAAGCTAAGAAAAAACAAAAGGAATTATCATGTATATGATCTAGAGCTGGAAGCATTAATACATGCTTAAAAACTGTGGAGACACTATTTATTAGAAAATATGTTTATTTTGGTGAAAGATCACATCATCCTGAAATATTTATTTAACCATCCTGACTTAAATGATAGACAAGTAAGATGGCTAGCTTTCATTAGTGATTTTGAATTTGATATAAAACACATCAAAGGATAAGAGAAATAGATCACATATGCTCTAAGTATACATGCTCATGCTTTGATAAGGAGTTCTATGAGGAACACTAGTACATATTTTGTGGAACAGATTAAAAATTCACTACAACAAGATCCTCAACATTGAAAATTCAACATAAATTACAACAACAAGGACTTCTGGGATATGTTGAAAATTTTGAAAAACTATTAACCTACCAAAACAGATTGTACATTCTCAGTGTAGATGTATTAAAACAAATGATATTGGCTCAGTACCCCAAGAAGCCATATGCTGGTCATACGAGATACCAACAGATGATAAAAACATTTAGAAAAAAATTATTTTGGCCAGGTATTAAGAGATATATGGAAAAATATTTAGAAAAATGCATAGAATGTCAACAAGTAAAGGTGGAACATAAACACCTTGATGAATTTCTAAATCCATTTCCCATTCCTAAATGGAAGTGGGATGTAATTTAAATGGATTTTATAATAGTATTACCAAGTAAAAAGTACCAAAAGGATTCCATCATGGTGGTGACAAACATCTTAACTAAAGAAACACATTTTATACCAGTGTAGTCTACTTTTGGAACTGCTCATATTGCAAATATTTTCATGAAGGAACTCTTTTGACTGCATGGTATACCAAAAATGATAGTGACATACAAAGACACTAAATTCACCTGGATCAAGTTTTGAAAAGATATTTTTTGGTGTATGGGTACTCAATTAAACTTTAGTACTTCATATCATCCTCAAACAGATGGACACATAGAAAGGACAAATGAGATCATATAAGATATGCTACGAATGTTTTTCATGGATATGCCTACTAAGTGAAAGGATTTTTTGCATCTAGAAAAAATTCCATATAACAATAACTACCAATTTTCCATTAAAATGATTCCTTTTGAAGCTTTGTATGGAAGGAAATGTCATAAGCCACTTAGTTGGGGTCAACTGGAAGATAGATGAATATTGGGACCAGATGCTTCGCAGAAAATGGAATAGGTAGTGCAAAATATTACACAAAATATCAAAATAGCAGAATATAGGAGAAAAAGTTACACAGACAAGGAGAGAATTCATAAATAATTTAACGTTGGATACCATTTTTACTTACAAGTAAAACACAGGAAAATTATGCTCAGAACTGGGACTTTTCCAAAGTTGGCACCACGGTTCTGCGGGCCTTTTGAAATATTAGATAGAATTGGTCCGGTGGCATATGATCTAGCTCTTCCCATTCATATTAAATTTCATAATGTTTTGTATGTGACCTTATTAAAAAATAATATCCATGATAACTCTCATGTAATTGGTTGCAAATTTATACAGGTGGAAACCGTAGGATACTTTTTTCCAGAGCCACTTTGTATCCTAGATCATAAAGAGATCGCGCTTTGGAATTGAGTCGTCGCTTGGGTTAAATTGAAATGGAGGCACTTTACACCAGAGGAAGATACTTTGGAACAAAGGGTAAACTGAAATAAGCCTACCCAACATTGTTCAAGAATGAGGCAGTTGAGTAATCAATATCGAGGAAGGTGTTATTTTCAAGAGAGGGAAGATGTAATACCCCTTTGTTTCCATGTAAATATTCTTTGTTTAGATTGAAATATTTTTAGATGTGATGGCTAGAAAGCCTAGTGACCTATATTTGAATTAAATTATGATGATGTAATAAATAAATTTTACTAAAATAAATTGGATATTTACTTCGGAAAGAAAACATGAGTTAAAGAGATAATTTCCAGAACCAATGTGAATGGATAAGATTAAGAAAAATGTCCGTGAAAACACTCATAAAAAACCCTAGGGGTTGCTAGATGAGATTTAATATGATTAGAGATAAAAATATATTAAATCACTTAGTGAGAAAAAAACACTGAGTAAGGATGAATAAAGCATGGTGGGAGAAAAAGGCAGGCTTTAACGAAAGAGGGAGAGATAGATTTTTCGAAATGTAAGAAACATCCAAGCTATTGCATTGGAAGAAACTAGAAACCATGACGTCATTAAGAAAAAAATATGCCAAGGAATGAAGGAATAAAAAATACCTAATCTAGAATCACAAGAGGTTGTTGATTCAAGGGTATTAAGATCGCAGCTCAAGGGGAACCAATGGTGAAATTTTAAGGTTGGGTGGAAAGGTTTTTATCCCAAGTAGATGCAGTTGACCTACGGTTACAGATTCTAGTTGTTGATTTATTCTTTTATATGAAAACCATTTTGTTGTTTACATCTAAAAGCTATGTTGCCTGGAATTTATGGTTACTGATTTAAATGAATGTTTACTTATTTATTATCTTATATCAGAGCCGTTATGGTTCGTTACAACACGAAATTTTTTTTGTTTTATGAGTTTTTGGAAAATTTATATTTACAATTAGTAGTAGCTTAAGCAAGATTTAAATATTTTATACATGACGAACCTATGCACAGGTTTTTGGATCTTGTTGGGGGGAGAAATCACGAAGATTAGAGATGGTTTTAAGGAAACAAGTCATGTCAATTTTATTGACTGTGTAATTATAAATTTCAAAATTATCACTATCAATATAGTTCATAACAGTTAGTAAATATCTGGATGGAAACAAATTGAGATTTACTATATACAAAATTAAATGATTACATGCAAAAAAGGCAGAAATATATTATTATAGTACACAAATGATATCCATTAGTTATTTAGTATATAATTTGTCAATTCTATATTATATAGTCATATCTTTAATTTAAGAAAATGGAGCTATTTGTGGTTTAGTTGAATTAATTCTGGAGTATATTTCATTATCCCTATGTCTTTGCTTGTACATTTTATTCGACACATTCTATAATTCTGCTAATGGTAGAACAAAAATCCAAGATCTTCATGGCGATTCTGTATTGTCGTGAAATGGAAAGGATTAAAATGGAAGGGGAAAAAATATATGTGTTAAATTTTTTAACTCGTAGAAAAAATTATTCTCACAGAAATTGTTAAAGTATATGGATGGAAATTGTTAAATTATATGGATGGAAACAAGTTATAATTTTCCATCATTAAATAGAAAATAACCATTTACAGTATGAATCACTAAGTATTATATTTCTCGTTTCTAGGAAAAACATAGAGACTTATTGAAAACAAAGAAACCTACATGCACAAAAGTATGTGGTGAAAAACTACATTTACAGTGCAACCAAATATATCGACCTTTCATGTTGCATTTAGAGGGTGTTACTCTATAATCTTATTGAACAAAGTGTTATATGTGCATATTTGTATTCTTAATGAGAAAAATCAATTTTTCACACATACAGGTTATATTGGGCTTTATTTAAGGATAAATAAGATTATTTTCTAGACTGAGATGATCTAACTAGGAGAAATGGAACTTAGGCCGACTAAAAATCTCTAGAGAATTGACTAAGAGATAATTCAATTCCCTACGAGAGAGATTCATAGGATTTAAAAAACACCCCGTAATTTATTATGTTATTAAAAAGAGTGTTATCATTTGAGATATCTAACTCCTAAGGGTTCCTCTCGGCTTCATTCCAAGAAGGAGAAATACAATCACATATGTGTTTATTTGACTACTATCTATGAACAATAATACAATTCGAAACCACATTGATTGGAGCATGGAATGGAGGGAAAACTGTTACTGAAAGGATGATTAATCCTTGGCACAAAGCTATCCGAAAGGGGAAAACACCTAAGATGGTAGGGAGGCATGACCCTTAACAGTATTTTATAATAAATTAGAGTGAGACTCCTCACATTTGACTATTCGACAGAAAAACGTAGTCAGTGGTAGAATTAATTATATAGATAAACGAAAAAATAAACTAATGTCACTTATATTCTCAACAATTCCATAGTCCAATTCAACCCAACATATATATGTAATTATCTCAACTATAAGAAAATGCAGTGAACAATTAAAAGACCAAATAGAAAATTGGGAAAGCAAATACTAAAGCGAAAATTTTTGTCTCAGAGACGGATACCATTTAAAATTACAAAACTTTGAGATATCCAAAAACAAATATGTAAGTCGGGCAGATCACATGATTGCAGGGAATAACTTCGATTCCCTTCCAAAATCTATAAAATTGCTAAAACATAATAAATTAAAAAATAATCGAAATACCAATCCATAATTATGTGGCTATACGTGCCTAAAATAAACTTGAATTGAGAATTGAGAAAAATTAGAAAGAAAATAATCCGCCTACGCTTGCATGGCCTCTTCAAGAAGCAGGAGTATGCAGAACCGACCTGAGAGAACAATAGGAAGTTAGCAAGCTGAAGATAATATTTGTATTTTTTTGGTATTGAATAGAAGAGAATATGTGTGAAAATTTTGATGTTACCTACCATAGCATATTTGATAGTTATAAAACTTGCATGAGAAAATGCCGAATATAAATTACACAGAAAGAAAAAAGAACCCATGGAAATTGCACAGGTTTCCTATTGAAGGCAGTTGTTTTCCTAACAACTATGTCTTTCATATAAAATTTCCAAAAAGAACTAGGGGTTGTGGTGATAGTGCTAAAGCTTTGGGAGTAACCAAAATTTACACAAGAATGCTTCTGAACAGTAAATTTCAGGGGTACCTGTACACACACCAAGCACAAAACAGCTCCCATGAAAATCCCCGAAATGCATATTGAACCATGTTCAGAATATTAAAAACATGAATGTGAATAAAAACTAAGGTTTATGTTTCCATATTGCTAAAAAATCTTTTTTAGGGTCGTAAGAAGTGAAGGAATGAAACACATGGTTTTACCAGTAAGAGAACAAAAAGGAACCACGCGTGAAAAACCCCGGTCAGAACAGAAACAAATGATATAAATGACACTAGACGTGACTCTGGTCATATGGAGACAAATAAAAAAAACGCTTTCCTGAGAAACAAAAATTCATATAAGATAGTAAGCAAAGAAAAGGTGTTGCATACATTTCCTTATGAGTGGTAGGCGGAGGTGATAAGGTGTTGAAGAGGTGGCCACAACGAACTGGAGTGAAATCCCAATTGCTACCTTTTTCTTCATTCACATCATAGAGTTTTTAATATTTAACATTGAGGATGCCAAATAAGTTATAAGCACAACAACCTGAATCCTCCACACTGGGGTAGACAATATAGTTCATCCCAATCTAGCATTTGTTTGATTTCCTATGTATTCACTAAGCATTTCTCAAAGGATAAAATATCTCAAAAATGAAAAGAGTAAAGTTTGATAGGAGGGTTTAGAGTTTCATAAATCACATGGAAAACTGTTGGATCATCTCAATCCATCCCTTCCATCACCTCCATGTGATGTGCACATAGTGTTCGATGCACTAACTTGAGGGGATTGGCCATTCGGTCATCCAGACATAAACCTTTTGTACCATTTTAATTTTCATGAAGTTGAGCATTTAATATATGTAATGGGGTGTTCATAGCTTAGGGATGTGTTTTTAGCAATATTCATATAGGCATCAATTTTATCAAGCTTACATTATTAATGGTATGGGTAATATGTGAGAACCTTCGAAGACATGCACCCAACAGTTTTTTTAACACAACAAATACAATACCCAAATGAAAGATAATTAAATAAATCAGTGAGGGGGTAGATCAACATTATGAATGCAAGAAACAATAAATATATAGAAAAAAAGCACATCATTTCCATTTAGTATTAAGTTCTTTCAAGAAGGTATATTGTAAGTCAATTCTTATAATAAATCTCTTTGGTGCGATAGCACACACTTATATAAGGGGTAAGGAATAGTGTCTATGTGAAACACTAAATAAGGTAGATAGGAGTGGAAGTTACATCATAAATTTATAATTAATATGAAATGAAGGATTCAATATTTTTAATTATTCTCATGGAAAAAAAATGGAGGAAATGACTATCATTTGAACAACTAATTAGTAGAAGACAATATCTCTATTGCGAATATAGATCAAAAGAAAAAAAAAGTATAATAGCGAAGAGGTTTGTGACAATTATTCCCTTGGGTTTATAATACATATTTTTGCCAATCAATAGGATTATATTAATTTTTCAAAGGATTACAATAGTTATGCATGAAATTCATTGATCTTCTAGCCTCACTCCTACTCGATTTGTTCGCCATAAGAGACACACAAAAAATAAGTAAACATTTTGAAAATTTATAGATTATACATAAACATAAATACCATGGAGCCCAAAACAATTATAGGATGATAATACAACCCAAATCTATCAAGGATTAAGAGGAATTACTGGAGGTGGACAAGCACTTGGTAAATTTGGATGCAAAATATCACCATGGACATGGAATTCCAAGTGAGAAAGGTGACCCTCAATATGATCGAGCCAATCATTAGTTATTCTTTGACCCCATAAAAGAGAATCCAAGTGATATTGAATTTCCCACTATTTATGTTGAATTTCTAAAAATTAAATCACTTCATTATGATATTTCTGATGTTGTTGACTTAGTTATTCGAGGAGCGGGTAACATTTCAAAGTTGAAATTCCATAGATTCCAAAGAGGGAGGAGTATCCACAAATCCTGGAGAAGAAATATGGCCATGAGACACCTCACCCTCAAATTCTACCTCTGCACCCCCTCACCTTCCATTTCCCCTTTTTGTCCTCTGTGGGCCACCCACTCACCTCAACGCCCTAACCCACATCTAGCTCGACCGTGTTTCCGAAACATAAATTAGCTTGCATCGAGCCATTGAAACCAACTTCTTGTCTTCAAAAAGATGCAAGGGATCATAAACACTTTCAGGCTCCTAAATTTAACAATGTATTTTCCCCCAGAAATTACGCAACCCTCCACCAAGGCTAATTTTTAACCCCTAGAAAAATGATGTTGACTCCCCCTATCTACATCACCCCTGAAAAGAAAAGGGAAGAACACCAAAAAAACAGATACATAATACCAAGGACTCCAATTTCCCACCAAAATCCCTAGTGCTATTAGGGAGAAAAAAGAGACTCCAATTGACACTCAAAACTAAAGAGCCTAGGTTTTACTCCTCAAGACAAGCGAATAGAAAGAAAATTTAAACTAGAAAACACCACCTCCAGACCAGATGGAATATTAGCACTCAGAAAACAAAAAAAATGAACCAAAATAATTACCAAATTGTTTTCAGAATAAACCCAACACAATAGAATTCAGCTGATGAGACGATTCCTAGAATGGAAGTCCCTCTCCAATCCTCTAAACTAAAAGGTGGTTCCAAACAAGTCGTTACTCCAATATCCTACACTCCATAAATTGGCCATTAACAGAGTCGTAGCATAAACCCCACCCACGTGCATCATTCTTAGACATAAAAATTGTATTCTAAATGAGAACCACCCTCATAATATCCCATAACCAAAATTACAAACTATAGAAACAAAACCTCCATCCCTCTTATAATCGCGCCATGATTCATCTTGAACATTCCTGGTCCCATCCACCACCTATCCTCGACACTCCACATGTATCAAGATTCATTCATATGGGAGGGTTTAATCCTCTCCCTTCAATTCTGTGATAACCATGCTTGTCCAACCCATTGGTGCCTCTTTTTCACTCTTCACTATATTCCCTAGTTTTTCCATCTAGCTAAAGGAGTTTTAGGGTGGCTAACTATGGGATATCATTAGACTATGATCTATGCTTCCCCAATTAAAAAAAAAAATTCGACAAACTTATTCCCCAACCTCATCGAATGCGTCATGATAACATAAGGGAGGGAAAGAACCATGGATTCGATACAATGCACCAAGAGATCAATGCACCAACTTGTTATTGGTTTCTGCATTGGGGATCCATTCAAAAATTTATGGAACACATTTGTTTCTAATTTTGAATCCCAATCAATCTAAGTACTTGTATTACCCTGCTCATGAACCAAAAGAAAGCCTCTTTCGATAGCCTGGAATTTTTCCACATTATTACTAGTATGTCAATAATATACAACATAGAAAAAAATAGGATTGCCACAATCATAACCTAATATTCCTCCATACAAAAAAAGCCATATATTTCCTTTAAAGGATCCATCAAAATTTAACTTTATTAAGCCTTGTGGAGGGAGGGAGAGAATTGACAAGGACAAATCTAGAACACAAGGCTTTCGAGTAGTAATTAGGGCCACTATATTTTAAAACAGCTCCAGATATTTTAAGATTTGAGCTTCCTCACCTTCAACTTTCAATTCCTCATCAGCGCACCTTTCTAAATGAATTATTTCCTTTATATATCTTGTTCACTACAAAAAAATATCCCCTACACTCTTGAGTTTCTTGAAAATGATCCTATCGCATTCCTTCCAAATTTTCCAAAAAGAATCTCAAGGTTAAAGCCCAATACCTATTCACAATCAGATTTTTGAAAAAAGAGGTGTGCCATGATTTAATGGATTCCAAAAGACTATTGGGTGACTTGTAAAGATAAACAAATAGGCTTATGATCATTATCCATATAACTTCCATATTTGTATAGTTACTAAGAAAATTATTTATTCTGTCATCTTTCTCTTGGTAGATTGGGCACCATAATGGACCTTCATAACATTTTCATTGTAATAGATTCCAAGTTAAGAGTCTATGGTGACCAATCAACCAAAGAAATTTTACCACCTCTGGTCATAATTTTCCACCAATATCCTCCACCAGTACGGATATTTAGAAGTTCCTTACGATTTTCCATGAGGCCATAATCTTCTTTAATGGTGAACATGTCCAAAGTTTTATAACCCCATTTCAACCTATATGAATCTCTTTCCACCTTTATTTTTCTATATTTAAATAGACCTCTAGATACTATCATTCCTAATGGAAACACTAATCATTCAAGTCATCCTCAGTCTCCCATTCTCTCCATTGTTCCTTGGTAGTGACTTCCTTCCAGAAGTTAGCAAGAACCACCTCCCGTGACCTCGTGGTACTTTCATTAAGGCTTCTCACCTCTTCTCTATTATCAAAATTTGGTAGTCATTTACAAGAATCCTCCAAAAATATAGGGGTGCCCCCATCCATGATCTCCCAAAACAAGTGATCTTGGATAAAATATCTTTTCTTCTGTCGATAAATTCCATATCGATGATCCTGCCAAGAAATGTTATTACCTCACATTTTCTACTTGAGAAATGACTGAACTATATTTTCTCTTCCATATTTGTTTCCATAATTATGTTCCCCCATGTAGCCATTTCCACCATAATTTGTCTCCCATAATTTTATTGAGAATTTTGAGGTCTCTTAGACCAAGACAACGTCCCTATTTTGGAAGGCATACCTTCTCCAAAGGGAATAAAGACCATTTTTTATCCTATTGAGCCCCCTGCCACAAAAAATTATGGAATATAGATACAATGTATTTATATATGATTTTTGGAGTAGGGTGAATAAAAATTTGATCAACTGCAAGAGCTTGCGACACAAATTCTAATAGAATAAACTAATTGGCAAGATTTAATTCTCTAAAAGTATAATTTTCTAGTCACCAAGAGATTTTATCCCCAACCTTAGAACATAGGGAGACTCTTATATAATTGGACACAATAAAAATCCCAAAGTATTTAGTCGATAGGGATCTAGTTTTAAACCCCATAATCCTTTCCACATTCTTTCATACCAAAAATATAGTATTGAAGAAATGCATGCTTTAATTTTCCCCATTAGTAGAATTTCGAGAGGCCTCTTGGAAATGAGAGAGGATCTATTCCAACACTCATATGTATTTAATCAATGGCTCTCAAAATAACATAATGGAATCCACAAACTATTCATGGGTGATGAGAAGTTCATGACCCCAAAGTCTCAAACCATTGATGTGCCCTTGATTAGTTGTTTCTTTTATATCATTCCAAAACCATTTAGTACCTGTAATGAAGAGGAAGGGGGAATGTAGATCTCCTTCGTGGAGGTTTCTTGAAACTTTGAAGATTAAAGAGGGTGATTCTTTTATGAAAATAGAAAATAATCAGGAGTAAATTAAATATTGAATTGAGTGAGTGAACCAGGAGAGAATCCATAAGTTGCCCTATTGTTGAGCAGGTATTTCCAATTCAATATGTCGTATCTCTTGGAAAGATCGAGCTCAATGACCATGCTAGGCTTCCTACACATTTTTAGTGAGCATATAACCTCATGAGTAGTCATGAATTCGTCTAAGATATAGAACCCCTCAACAAATATAGACTGGCATGGATCGAAAAGATTCTTTACTAGTGGTTTAAGATTCTTTACAATAAACGATGGGATAATATTATATACCACATTGTGCAGAGATATTGGTCTAAAGATACTGGCATCATTGGAATTATTAGTCTTAGGGATTAAAGTAAGGAAGGTAAAATTTAAACCATACCATACCTATTGAGTACATCTCAATTCCTGTACCATAACATGCGCTTATTTACTAATCAATGGCCAATATACCTTGAATTTGTTTATAGTAAATCCATTTGGACCTTGGACTTTGCTACTGCGAATCTCTTTGACCAATTCTTAAACTGCAAAGAAGGATATTTCCCTCATTATTGTTTCATTATGATATGGTATGATCAATTTTAGAATGTTCTCAATGATTATTGATATGGCATCTTCCCTATTTAATTTTTTCTCCTAACAAAATTCCCTGTAGAAGGATGCCAATTATTCCTTTATGTATTCATGATCAACAAGCTGAGTGCCATATGTTGAAGTTAAAGTGTAGATCTTGTTATGATGTGGATTATTAAGCAAGGAATTATGGAAGAATTAGGTATTTTTCTCACCTTCTATTAGCCATTGTACTCTCATATTTTGACACCAAAGTACCTACTCTTGTGTAATATTCCTAAATTAGCATGCAGCTAATTGGAATATTGATTTTTCTCTTATCATTTAGTTACATGAATAAATCGGTAGGGAGGCCCATAAATCTCTTTAGTAGGCATAAAATCCCTCTTAGTATGAAAAGCGATCATATTTATAGCTGGATAAAGCACCCTCAGGTGTGAACATGGGCTAATGCATGTGGACAAGGTCAAGTTTTACCATGTCAACAATGCTGGTATGGAGGGAGTGGATCGTCAATAGAGACAACACAGTGATATTGGGAGGAAGACTCCATGATGGTGGAAACCCTAATGAGTGGGACCCAAGGTAAGAAGGCTCACATTTGTTTATAAGGATGCAAGGAATCCATAGTGAGGATGTTATTGATTATTTATTTTTATGGTATGCATGAATATTTGCATTCTTCAATTGTTTAGTTGAGATTGTTGTGCTTTTTAGCATCGGGTGTTCCCAAGCGGGAATCCAATCTCCTTCCTTGAGAGGCCTCTTGGAGGAGCCTTGTACCATCATTTCCACTATCGAGATTAAGGCCAAGATTTATTCTTCAGCTACAATGCAGTTTCTTAGAGTATTGTGTTGTGTTGCAGGGTGTTGCAGTGGAGGGTTGAGAAACCCACTTCCGGAGCTAATTTTCAGAGGAGGAAGCATTCTTCTCTTTGGGAGATCAGAAAGGGAGGTTATTGAGCTTTCTTTCACATATCTTCACTAGGCTAACAAATTCCCACCATCTACGGTGTAGTATCCCTCTTTGACTGCGTTATTTCAGTGAGTATTTATAGTGGGGGTTTTAGTGCTTGATTTGGAGGGTGAGATATCCAGTGTTAGGATAAGCCTTTCACTTGAAGGATCTATTGGAGGAGATATATTCATTATATGTATAATCTACAACCATATTCATCTATTTATTTAGTAGGAGCTACTATTCTTCCCTAGGGTTTCATTCTGACATTTTCGTATTCTGGTTATTTCCGAAATCCCTTTCCAAGTTGTCTTGGAAATGTGTTTGGGAGCCTAGATCTTCACTCCCAACGTTGTTTGAGCTATAGGTTAGTAGATCAACATTGTTATGCTTTTTTGTAGCAGTTTATGCCCAAAACATGTGCGTTCATAGCTCATGGCTCTTGCATAGTACTATTTCTTATGTATTAGCTTATTTGCCTAATGGAGACTTGTTTTCCATTGCTTGAGTGATTTGATCCTCAAGATCTTGTGCTTAAATGTTTCCTGATATATCTAATAAAATGGCTGTACATTTGTCTCATGTAATGGCATATTGATTTGTTCACTACTATTTCTAGTTTTTTGTTCATATATTGTTGCTTCCCCATTTGGGAATATTGCAGTGGTATCAAAGAAAAATTGGCTCGGCCTGTGAGTTTCAAGCCAACATGCTATACGAAGAAGAAGAGAAAAAAATTAGATCTAAATGATGGAAGGAATGAGATTTGTCTCATCAACTTTCAGATCTATGAATAGCCTCTCCAATAAGGTCAAGTAGATGAAAGAGGAGAGATGTATTGAAACCTTTAAAGGGCTTCAAGAAGAGGAAGTTCCATGTACTCCCTATCATCAGAAGAAAGAATCAGTGTTGCGGAGAGCTCCAAAGAAATACACTATGCTCTTTCCTTTTGAGGAAGAAGAAAAAAGGCATGGAGATGGAGGACACTTAGATCATGAGATTCTAACTGAATACCTTGCAGAATATAACTCTCAACCTAGAGCTTTCAAGGAGACTGTAACTCTCCTACAGTTCATTCAGCTCGAAGAATAAAGGAAACCTTGCAGCAATAGGAAAATAAAGTGAAAATAGATTTCTATTGTCTACCTTTGATGGGTCATCCACATATACGGAAAGGGCTTGGGGAAAGAATTCGGATGCATTCTTCCTACTACATCCAGTGGTAGAAAGAGAGGTTGTTGAGATTTCGGCACTATACCTTAAGGGTGAAGCAAACATTTGGTGGTTCAGCCATTTGATTCATGCAAGAGTGACTGTATTTACATATTTTATTCAAAGGTTGATCAAGAAATTTGATAAGAAGAAACCGTAGGACGAGAGGCCTTCACCACCACTTGCTGCAAGAGAACTTGCATTAGGAGAAAGGAAACTTGCACCTTTGCAAAGTGGTCTTGATCTCTTGACATTTAGAGCCCCATGCAATATTCTAGAGATGCATGAGGAGGAGGAGACTTGTACCAACACTGATATAACCATAGGGGAGCAGCCATCATCATCAGTAGTTGGGGATGTCATCACATCAGAGGAAGGAACCACTGTAGCAGTACAAGATGTTCCCAAGCTTTACCAAGGTATGCACACATTTCCATTTCATGTTGTTTCAGAAAATCATATGGAGGATTATGGAGACATGCTATCAGGACAAATGCATAGCCTGGGGTCAAAGCACATTGCTGATTTGGAGCAGCAGACTATCACTGCGCTGAGTAGCCCTGATTTTTTTAGAGAGGGGATAAACAATCATCCTATTTATTCATTATTAAGATGCACACAACTCCTGGGGTTGGAGTGTCGATTCCTTCAGGATAAGATGAGAATTTTCCTAAAAATTCGAAAGCAGAAATATATGTTCAACATTGATCATGAGCACGAGACAAACAGTGCACCATTATGGAGATCAACAGTGTTTTCATTGAGCATAAATGATGAGTTGGGGTCCCAATCATTATTGGAGCATCCCAATGACCTTTCTACATGTACAACAAAGGATAGGCAGATGGTTTATGGAGGACATCTTATGGTGGATGACATCTTCCACTATTATGATGGATACTTCTTGATGATCACTTCACATTTTGATCATGAAATGCAAAGGTAAAAAGCTGATATGGGAAAATGGTATTCTCCATTGGAGGAGTACCAATATGGAGCACGGTAGGAGACACCCACATTTGGATGAATGGGTGTGAATGGTGAGAAGAGGTTGGTGAGCCACTTTCATATCTATGACGCAAGGCAGTAGGAGGCATGGTTGTGTTGGCTACTCTTGAAAGAGTTTGGCCATCATGTTAAAAATCCTTTTTCTAATGCTATGCTGGTAAATTTCACTTGGCATGTCACTTGCATCATATGGCAAAAAAATGTTTGGGTGCATTGTGTTGGTATGACATTCTTCATGTCAGTGATCATATTTCGACCTCATGATTTGTATGATGGAAGTGTGAGGGGGTAGCAATAGCTATTTTTTCTTTGGCTACTCTTGGGAGACTGTGGGCAGATTTTCTCCCATACTTGGCATGATATTTTAGGAGAAAGGGATGGCACAATGAAGATTCAAAGAGGCTACCCTTCAGTATTGGAGGATCGAGAGGTACTTCCACATAGGAATAAATCTCCCACACATAACAGCATAATGGTGGATGGCTTTCGCATATCGCATGTCAAAGAATGGATTCATGGAGTGGCAAGAGCCTTGTCACTAAGGCCCATAGTGTTGTCACTTGGGAGTATGTATCTATTGATGGAGTGTTCTAAGAGGAGTATGCATCCCTTCATTTTGCAAACTTTTATGTGAATATTATCATGGGAGGGCTCATCTATGGACCTCACTTTCAGCCTACTCACTATGCATGGTAAGGAATGTATTTCTATACTTATTGATCATTTCATAAAGTATTTTCATCTTCTCACCATCTATGTACAATGCATTGCTCCACAAGAGGGCCAGATTATCTTTGGGTGTAATGGTCATTCTAGGACCAGCAATTGTGATGGAAATAACTCTTCTTTGCATGACTTTGGGCAAGTTTGGTGTTATTATTATTATGATCAGATAATATATAATGCCATTTACTACCTCATAGTAGGTGAGAAAAGATGCATAGCTAGCAACTTGTTGGGAGACAACTTGTCACATGATGTTCTAGAACAACAGCTGGTAAAAATGCACTGTATCCACTGGAAAAGCCATTGGTACCATCCAAACTTGCACATAACCTTCAGCATTTTTCTGATTTGGATGCCATATGGTGATCATGTACCATTCACTTTGTATGGGATAGTTTGGGCTAGCATCATTCATGACTCTATAGAGAGGATCTTTGAAGATCCAATCTTCTTCTTGCCTCTTGAGGACAACATTGTTATAGCCCAAAATCAACAGCTACTCTACACTTATCATAAGTGGAGAGAGAGACAGCATGGGGAAGGTGATTTTTTCTACCATGTTCATTTATGCAGCCCACCTACATTGCTAGAGCCAAAGGTGGAGGATATTTTTGGTGAGTTACCATTTTGGAGGGTGACTCATTTTGTATGGAGGATAGCTTGGGGATGGGAGATTCATGTGGGAATGATAGTTCAAAACATATTTTAGATTCCATGCCTCAAGAAAGCCTCTATACAACACGTTGTTGCCTCCATGGGTGTTTTACTTCTACATGATGATAGCTATTTGGGATGGTCACCAAAAGAAAACTTGCATACTTGGGAGGGGCAACTTGGAGATGTATTGATGAGAAAACATCTTGTTCCTTGGAGGAGTTTATCATGTGAGGATGCTACAGGAGGAGGAGAGAATGCTCTTCAGTTCTATCGTTACAGTTGCTTGAGGACAAGCAATATTTTGGAGGGGAGGATTGTAATATTCCTAAATTAGCATGCAGCTAATTGGAATATTAATTTTTCTCTTATCATTTAGTTAGATGAATAAATGGGTAGGGAGGCCCATAAATCTCTTTAGTAAGAATACAATACCTCTTTATGAAAAGGGATCATATTTATGGCTGGATAAAGCACCCTCATGTGCGAACAGGGGCTAATGCACATGGACAAGGTCAAATTTTACCAAGTCAACAATGCTGGTATGGAGGGAGTGGATCATCAATAGAGACAATGCAGTCTTAGTGGGAGGAAGATTCCATGATGGTGGAAACCCTAATGAGTGGAACCCAAGGTAATAAGGCTCACATTTTTTTATAAGGAGGGCAAGGCATCCAAACTGAGGATGTTACTGATTATTGATTTTTATGGTCTGCATGACTATTTTCATTCTTCAACTGTTTAGTTGAGATTTTTGTGTTGTTTAGCACCGGGTGTTCCCGAGAGGGAATCCCATGTCCTTCCTTGAAAGGCCTCTTGGAGGAGCCTTATACGATCATTTCCATTATAATTCTTAAGGCGAAGCTTCAGTCTTTAGCGACAACTCATTTTCTACAGAGTATTGTGTTGTGTTGAAGGGTGTTATAGTGGAGGGTTGAGAAACCCACTTCCGGAGCTAGTTTTCAGAGGAGGAAGCATTCTTCTCTTTAGGAGATTAGCAAGGGAGGTTATTGAGATTTCTTTCACATCTTGGCATCAAGACAATATACTCCGACCATCTACAACATAGTATCCCTCTTTGACTGCGTTATTTCAGTGAGTATTTACAGTGGGGGTTGCAGTGCTTGATTTGGAGGGTGAGATCTTCAGTGGATATATTGGAGGAGATCTATTCCTTATATGTATCATCTAAAACCATATTCATCCAGTTATTTAGTAGCAGCTGCTATTCAGCCCTAGGGATACATTCTGGCATTTTGGTATTCTGGGTATTTCCAGAAAACCTTTCTAGTTGATCATGGAAATGTGTTTGGGAGCCTAGATCTTCACTCCCAACATTTTTTGAACTATAGATCAGCAGATCCACATTGTTATACTTTTTTGTAGTATTTTATGCCCAAAAAATGCATTGTCAAGGCTCATGGAGCTTGTATAGTAGTAATTCTCATGTATTAGCATATTTTCCTAATGGAGGCTTGTTTCCCATTGCTTGAGTCACTTGATCCTCAAGGTCTTGTGCTTAAATGTTTGCTAATATATCTAATAAAATGGTTGTACATTTGTCTCATGTAATGGTATATTTATTTGTTCACTTCTATTTCCAGTTTTTTTTTCATATATTGTTGCTTACCCATTTGGGAATATTAGATCTTGTCATCAAGATTCAATGGCATGAAGCAGCTTTCCCTCTTCCCAAACCAATGATTTCATTTTTCCCTCTTGAGTAATGGAATTTTAGAGTGTTTCTATATTCTCTTTGGGCTTAAAATTTTATTGAAAGATATTTCAAAATTCCAGTCGGTTCCATTGTTTAATTATCAAATTTAATTCCTTCAACTTAAGCTTCATAGTATGCATCAGACTATTCCCTTAAACTAGGATATATTTCCACCACTCTTTTAGTTTAGGAAAAATAATCTTGATGTGGAAGCCACAAATTTTTGAACTAGAATCGCCTCTTGTTGGGTGTCATTTTCAAGTCATTATTTATTCTGATATGCCAATGGTTAGATCCCAGGTTGAGCAGGATCACAACTTGCATAAATAAATATTTTTCTAGCAACTCCTCTGATAAAAAAGAACCATTCTAGATGGTAGGTGACTTGATTTTTCCCACCTTAGCGATTATTATAGGCATGAATGGTGTTGAATGTGTTCACATCTACTATTTTAAGCTCCTATATAATATCCTAGAATAAGAGCATCGCTAGTTCCATTCACCAAATCCCCCGCTTTTCTCCTTCAAACTCCTAACAATATTAAAGTCCGAGCCATGGATCCAACAATCCCACTAAAATTAGCTTTTCATGTCCCTTAGATCAGTGAGAAACCCTTATTTTCTCCTTGTTTCTGATGGACCATAAACCATCGATAACCAAATTGTGTCACCTAATCTGAGTTATCTAAATTTCCTGAAAAATATTTGGACTAGCAACTCAGTCTTGGAAAGAAACCCAAAGGGGATACCATATCTCTCTTATCCCACTTGTATTTCCTCATGAATCAATGACCATAGATTCACTCCCCTTCTAGCACCAACTCATAATATCTTCTAGTTTTGAACTAGAAACCATTGTTTCTCAAAGTAGTACAATCTCGGGCCTTTCCTTCTCTATTCTAGATCTCAAATATTTTGATTTACATTTTTTATTAGGGTATTGAATATTCCATGAGACAATCTTCATGTTGTGGCCAGAATTGGTTGGAGAAAATACTATGTAATCTTATTTACCTTCCTAAACTTTAAAAGGAATTACTATGCATCCTCGATAACTCCACGTGTTGTCTTACGCCCTTTTATATTGTGCTCATTTGTGGTTTGTTCCTTGGATTTGTGAAAATAAACTGACCCTTTATTCATTGTATGAGATCCCTCTAATTGTGGATTACTCTTTTTACATTTACGATTCAAGAAGTACAATAAAAAATGACATTGGTGAGGCTCGAGCCTGTGACAGACCTTTAAGGTCCGTCAACAATGTCACATATTGTCACGGTCCTTAAAAAATGGTTGTAAGTGTGTATAGTGATGGTGATGTAGGGGAATTAGGCACAATTAAACACTTTGTATCTCAGTAGACATAGGGAGTCCCATGTTCTTAAAATTTCTTGTAAATATTAATATTTTGAATAAATTTGGTAGTGAATTGTAATTGTTCTCAAGTCATTTGAGAACATGAGAAATTGGTTAAGATAGGAATATGATGAGACAGCCAAGGGTATGAGTAGATTTAGGATCAGTTTAAGTAGTTTCATTTTGAAGTCTAAAATTAGGAACTAGAGAATTTCAAGAGGTTCTGTCAAGCCGTAAAGAATTCGAATCAACTCATTTGTGTTTGTATAAATGTAAACACCTGTAGAGTAGAAAGCGACAACATAGAGCTAGATATCGGTTCATAGGTAGAGAGTTGTTCAGAAGATACAGAGTAGATTGTAAGAGGCCATAGAATAGAAGACCTGGCCAGAACAAGGAGAATCTAAGTAATTCCAGTGGTGTATATAATATGAATCGCTTCAGCATTGTATTGATATTGTTGGATTAAATTCTGGTTAAATGAATCCTGTGCGTCATTGAAGAAATCGAATTTCATGTCGATGTTGTGTCTTGAATTGTATGTGCTTTGATTGAATTGAGTTCTGCGTAAATGAAACCAAATCTCATTAACCCAATGTATAAGAACCAGCGCGAATAGGCTATGTGGGGATGTTCTATTTTGATTAGCGGAATTACTATGAGTTGCATTCCTAGCATTTGAGGGAGATCGACCATTGAAGGGGTCGATATCATTGAAGGAAGTGGGATCAGAGCATAGTGATTCAGTTACAACTTAATGGATCAAGGTTAGTGAATGAAACATTGTTTCCATGCAGTACCCAATGAGGAGGAATTTGGGAGCTCTGCTATGATTACGCAGTGAGGAGATATCAGACTTTGAAACCATAGTTGGAAGGTTTCAAAAACCTGTGTGTGTATAAACCAGAATCACGAGTGGATTGGCATTGAGGAACTGTGGATGATTGTCGTGTAGTTGAATGTGATTACGCTGCAATCAAACTTTTTTTGATCGAATTGAACTGAGCGAAGTCAGATGGTAGTAATGGAACAAAATCTGCGAAATCGTTGAATGAAGAATGTGTAGTATAAAGCCTGTTCGAATAATGATGAGGAATTGAAATGGAACTTGGAGCCAAAGAACGGAACCGTGAATGAACGATAAAACCAGCGTTCGAGGAACAGTGGGTTTCACGTGAGCGAAAAGTGGTGAATTCTATTCAAATAAAAGACATGATTCCATTTATTTTCGGACGCATGTCCTAGAGTGGTATTGTAAAACCAGAAATCTCACGCATCAAGATTCGGAAGCTAAAATAATGTGATACATGCGAACGTCGTCTGATCAATTATGGATGCAGATCCAAGGTGGTCGCATTTAAACCTGCAAGCACGATAACACAGAAATAGACCGTGTAAATAGTGGGGCCGAGGATACGTAGGTATGTTATCACTTTGATATTAAAACTAAGCCAAGTCTTGTTGCGACGTCCTAACATTTGGTGGAGGATATAATGTATATTAATGCTCTTTAGTTGACATAAAATTCACAAAGGGTGCACACGTAATTTCTGGATATGGGGGTATGTTGGTGTGGGCCCAGACTCTAGTACGTGGTGATGATATATATTTAACCAAGGTTCGAGTGGCATATTGTATATGGTTGGAATTGTATGCGTGGATGTGTTGATTCCATTGAAAAATTGACGGGCTAAGGTGTGGTACAATGTTCTATGAACATTCAAATAAAGATCATAGACATATATAATTGGGTCAAGATCTAACCACTTAATATAATTTCTTGACATTGGTTGTTAAGTTGCCGCATAATAACTATTCACATTGAATATATAACTTACCCAGGTTGAATTCTTATATAGTAAGGGGAAGCTTGTAGTCGGGTTTTGGTTAATTTCGAATAGTTGATGGAAAAAAAATCATTATGTAGGGTATTCAATGGTTTTATAGTCATTGGTCGAGTGATAAGCTTCCACAGGAGATTTAAAATTATTTGGGTAAAAATTTGGAAGTGAAATCTAGGACCAAGAATAAAGGAGATTGCAGGTAGCCAAGCATCAAAGTGGTATCAGAGCATCAGGAATAGCTCTTTTTCGTAATGTCCAAGTTTGGTGAATACAAAGAAACTAGGCTTCTGGAAACTGATGAAATTGCATCATGCAGAGATACAGTGCGTGTGATGAGAGAATGGATAAAAATTGAAGTTCTAAATCTGTTGAAGAGTAATTACATATTTGAAAGGGGAAGATCAGATCCCAAGATATGACAAGAAAAGTACACAGAGCACATTGAATAGGATTTTTAGAGTGAATGGAAGACAAGATCATGTAGAAATATCGCAGGAGAATAAATTTAAATCTGATGTGTATTTTATGTTTGTAGAATTGTGGTTTTTGAAAGTACAAACAGAGCTTGATAGTGAAGGCAGTGAGCCAGAGATTCAACTAGAGGCTGGATAAAGAGGACAAGTGCAGTGTTCTCAAGAGAGGGTGAGCGGTGGTTAACTCTGTTTTGGAAAATTGTTTGCAAAATTATGAGTGCAGACAATTGAAGAATCTCAGCAGAAGTAGATCACAGCTATGAGAGCAGTGATAGAAGAGTCCAGCAAGGGACTCTGAGTGAAGAAGAAGTGTGGTAGAACTTGGAATAATTCCCAATAGAGGTTGGATGAGAAGAGAGCAGAAGTTTTCTTGAGAAAAGTTGTAGAGTGAAGCCTAGGAAGAGCAAAAGAGAGTGCTTAGAAGGTTCCAGCAGATAGGGGACCAGTACTTGCCAAAAGCCGGATCCGGAGGAAGGGGTTGGTGATGTGAGTTGAAACAAGAGAGCTTACTATTGCAGAGGCTTAGTGCAGCTTGTAGGAGAAAATGGCTACTGATAGCCACAACAGAGATTGCATAGGTTCTGAGAAAGGCCACGGCAAAAGAAAGAAAGGAGATGCCAAAGCAAATGGCATGAAGGAGAAATCCACTGATGAAGAATGGTGGAAAGAGATAGTTGATATTACAGAGCAGGTTTATAAACTGGAGAGAATTATAGAAGAAAGCCAGAGAGTTGGGTGGCTCATGAAAAAGAGAGTAAATTGGAAACCATTACAGTTGAGGTTGAGGCAAAAGAAGATTTCCTTATTGAGAGAAGAACTCAGAGCAGCTAAGTTGAAAGAATAAATTTCTACTTGTGAAGCAGAACAGAGCTCGGATGAAGAGTGGCGATATACAAGAGATCTTGTAAGACATGATGAAGACTTGAGGCAACAACAAGCTTGTCTTGCTGAAGAGGAAGTCAGTGAGGATTTCCTGAGTTGTTGGAAAAGTCTACATGATGTGAGGACCTGTGTTTTTTAGTCTGACAAATGTGAGGTAATGATAGACTCTATATAGGAAGAAGAACCCAAATTTCTTGAGTCAAAGATGGAATTTTAAGATTGCATGTGCAGATCTGTTCAAGAATAAGTGCTTGAGGAAGCAGCCAGGACTGAAAAGTCTTGTGAGTTGGAAACTAAAAATTTGTGTATGTTTGCAGGTACACCACTAGAAGATGGACAAGATTTAGAGTTTGTTGATTAGGAGGATACATTGAATATGAAATCTGCTTAGATCGATGCTAAGATAGTGAGATCTCAGGGAAAGGTGAAGAAAGAAGAGTGAAATGAAGATATCCATCAGAATTTTGAAGCTTAGAGAGAAGGGCCAGTAGAGGATTGGTCAAGAACAAGCAAAGGTATAAAATGTTGTGTAAGGTTCACGGAATCTATTCCTACTGAAGTTGTGGAATTGTATAGGAGGTTGGATTTTAAAAGAAGAGATTTGGAGAAGCAGAGGACATATGCACAAGCTGATTTGCTGGGGAAGAAAGGCAGGAGGATCTTCATGGATGGATTTCATGGATTAGATGATGGAAAATAACTGAGACTAGCTGACAGTCTCATGAAGGATGCAGATCATCGTGCTGGGGTGCTGACAGAAGATTTGGAAAGATGTTTCAGAAAACATACTGATCTGTTGTTAGAGAAGAAGAAGGTATTGAGACCTTGGAATTTTACTATTGTTAATTCATGTGTTAATAATGCAGAGAAAGAGGAAGAAAAACAGTTGGAAGTTGTCAGAGAGGTGAATAAGAAGGAAACTGTGTTGGCTGAAAACATAGGGAAGGATCATAATTTTAACATGGTGAATGGAGTAGTGGAGATGCCTCTAGCAGCTGAAGAGAAGGATGATGAAGAATTTCTGAGTCTTGAACCAGACTTATAATTTCCAGGAGAAGGATTGGTGGATAGGTCATCAATTGAGACCATTGGGTCTCATGGTTGTAACACTGACAATTTGTTTATGTGTACAGGTGATGCAAAAGACAATTCATCCTTTGGAATTTTATTGGGAGAAGAAAACCTGTTGCTGAAGGAAGATGAGACAGGCATGTCTCATATGTAGGAATGTGTCATTGTCATTGACATAGAAGAATTGGCTAGGCTGATGGGCCAAAAACAGCCTAGAGAGTAGATTCTAAAGGCTGTTAAAGTAAGGAAGAATCAACATTCCATGCTGACAGAAGATGAAGATATAGTGGTTAGAGAACTTGATTTGATTGCTAGATTCAATCAAGGAGATGAGAGGAAATTGCTGAAGATTGCCCACAAAGAAGAAGAAAATGTTGATTTTAACTTACAACATGCTAAAGATGTAAAACAAACATAGGAGAGATGGTTGAAATGTTTGCTAGAGGCCATTGAAGAAGAGAAGGAAAGAGGAGAAGATGCTAGCTTTTAGAATCAAATTTTGTTTACTAGTATACTAGATGAGTATGTCACTGTTGGTAGGAAATTAAATGGTGATTTGATTTCTAAGAATGAGTTTGCAGATGAGGAGAAAAATAAAAATGTTGTTGAGGGAGATATCTTAAAGGATATTCAGGATTTTTGGGTGGAGGAAACATTGGCATCAACAACACCCATGGTGGCAGCTGAATTAGCATGGGGAAGGACATCTGCAGAAGAAGTAAACATGTTAGTAGCACGTGGGACAACAAGAGCAGCAGTATTGGCATTAATAGGAATTGATAGCAACAGAAGTAGGTAGAGGAATTTCCATCTAGAAAATAAGTTGGACATGGAAATTGAAGACATCAAGGAGCTGATGATGAGAGTGGCTCAGGAGTAGCAGACAACAGCAGGAAAGCAGGAGAGTTTCAGAAAAAGAAAGACAAAGCCAGATTATGAAAGCATAGCTGGGGGAAGATTGCATAACAAGATTTGGAGACCTGGAGAAATGCAATTGAAGGGTGATGCAGCCGATGAGCAGCAAAAAAATAGAGTATGTGATCCTAGAGACAGGGATTAAAGAAACATGATTAGGAGATCATAAACAAATTGAAGCTTGGGAGTTTGATGCAAGGGCATTAGGCAAAATTAAACACTTTGTATCTCAGTAGACACAGGGCGTCCCATGTTCTTAAAATTTCTTGTAAATATTAATATTTTGAATAAATTTGTTGGGGAATTGTAATTGCTCTCAAGTCATTTGAGAACATGAGAAATTGGTTAAGATAGGAATTTGAAGAGACAACCAAGCGTATGAGTAGATCTAGGATCAGTTTCAGTAGTTTCAGTTTGAAGTCTAAAATTAAGAACTACAGAATTTCAAGAGGTTCTGTTAAGCTGTAAAGAAGTCCAATCGACTCATTTGTGTTTGTATAAATGTAAATGCCTGTAGAGTAGAAAGGGGAAACATAGAGCTAGAGATTGGTTCAGAGGTAGAGAGCTATTTAAAAGATACAAAGTAGATTGTAAGAGGCCACAGAATAGAATAGTTGGCCATAACAAGGAGAATCTGTAATTAATTCCAGTGGTGTATATAATATGAATCACTTCAACATTTTATTGATATTGTTGGCTTAAACTCTGGTTAAATGAATCCTATGCGTCATTGAAGAAATCGAATTTCCTGTCGATGTTGTGTCCTGAATTGTATGTGCCTTGATTGAATTGAGTTCTGTGTAAATGAAACCGAATATCATTAACCTAATGTATAAGAACCAGCGTCCATAGGCTCTGTGGGGGTGTTCTGTTTTAATTAGCGAAATTACTATGAGTTTCATTCCTAGCATTTTAGGGAGATCGACCACTTAAGGGGTCGATCTCATTGAAGGAAGTGGGATTGGAACATAGTGATTCAGTTACAACTGAATGGAAAAAGGTTAGTGAATGAAACACTATTTCCATGCATTACCCAACGAGGAGGAATTTGGGTGCTCTGCTGTGATTATGCAGTGAGAAGAGATCAGACTTTGAAACCACAGTTGGAAGGTTTCAGAAACCCGTGTGTGTATAAACCGGAAGCACGAGTGGATTGGAGTTGAGGAACTGTGGATGATTGCCATGTAGTTGAATGTTATTATGCTGCAATTGAAATTTTTTTGATCGAATTGAACAGGGCGAAGTCGGATGGTAGTAATGGAACAGAATCTGCAAAATCGTTGAATGAAGAATGTGTAGTATAGAACTTGTTCGAATAATGATGAGGAATTGAAATGGAACTTAGAGCCAAAGAACGGAACTGTGAATGAACGGAAAACCAGCATTCGAGGAACAGTGGGTTTCACATGAGCGGAAAGTGGTGAATGGTATTCAAATAAAAACGTGATTCCATTTATTGTCAGATGCGTGTCGTAGAGTGGTATTGTAAAACCACAAATCTCGTGCATTAAGATTCGGAAGACGAAAGAACGTGATACGCACGAACATCATCCGATCAATTATGGATGCAAATCCATGGTGGTCGCATTTAAACCTGTGAGCGCGATAACACAGAAGTATACCATGTAAATAGTCGGGCCGAGGATACGTAGGTATGTTATCTCTTTGATATTAAAATTAAGCCATGTCTTGTTGCGACGTCCTAATGTCCGGTGGAGGATATAATGTATATTAATGCTCTTTAGTTGATATAAAATTCACAAAGGGTGCACACGTAATTTCTGGATATGGGTGTATGTTGGTGCGGGCCAGGACTCTAATATGTGGTGATGATTGATATTTAACCAAGGTCCGAGTGGTATATTGTATATGGCTGGAATTGTATGCATGGATGTGTTGATTCCATTGAAAAATTCACAGGCTAAGGTGCGGTACAATGTTCTATGAACATTAAAATAAAGATCATAGACATATATAATTGGGTCAAGATCTAACCACTTAATACAATTTCTTAACAGTGGTTGTTAAGTTGCGAGGTAATAGCTATCCGCATTGAATATATAACTTACCCAGGTTGAATTCTTATATAGTAAGGGGAAGCTTGTAGTCAAGTTTCGGTTAAGTCCAAATAGTTTATGGAAAAAAAATCATTATGTAGGGTATTCAATGGTTTTATAGTCATTGGTCGAGTGATAAGCTTCCACAGGACATTTAAAATTATTTGAGTAAAACTTTGGAAGTGAAATTTAAGACCAAGAATAAAGGAGATTGTAGGTAGCCCGGGCATCAGATGGTCCATTAATGTTTGTCACCAAAGCCATTTTCAATAACACTTTTGGTGATGGTCATTAAATACATGCCACTAATTATCTCTTTGGTGACACTTCTAGTGATGATATTCTATTGACCCCCACCAATGCTCTTTTTTGTTACTTTTGGTGACAGTAAAAAAGTGTTTGTCATCATTGATCATTCAAATGATGTTTTGATGATGCTATGTGCATGTTACTATTTTTTTTATCAAAATATAACTATTTAAGACAATTGTTGTGGAGTATTTATTCATTATGTGTCCAAGGCTATAGTGGTTAGAGTCAGTCAATTATTTAAGAAGTAATTATTGTGTATCATTTCCCTCAAGTAAGGAGAGTATAATTTTACTATGAGTCAACACATGATTAATCTCTATTAGGTTTATTATCTAGAAAATTCCATTTAGATCAAATTCCATGAATTATGTGTATAGGAACAATATTATTTAATACATAATAAATTTTTGTCAACTCTATTAATGAGAGAGACCTAGCACTCCTCAACACTCCTAGAAGACCTTAACATGCTTTAGCATATAGTAACATTGCTTGGCACCTCGCATGTATTAGAACATATTTGTACCAAGAACATCTTACCATGACTAGAATGGCTAAGCACATGTTGGAATGCCCTACCATACCATAACGTCCTCGTAGCATGTGTTGGATTCCTGGTAGTCACTACCATATCATGAAACACATTGGCATGCATTGACATACATTAGCACTTGGAATGTATTGGAAACTATTATTAGTGTGCCTCGCATGCCCCTTTTGAAAAGATGAAGTCCTAACTTATTAACCCTCTTATGTGTTCATTTCCTTTCATTTTATCTTTGTTCTTCGTTTTGTTTCCTTGAAACTTATTGACACATACCAACATATCCTGACACCCTACACATCCTAGCATGCCTTAGCACCTAACATGTATTGGCATACTTTGGAGCTATTTTTCAGATGTTAGAAAACCCTTGAACCACCTAGCACACTGTGGAAATTCTTGCCATGACCTGATATTTCCTAGCATGCATTACCAATTCTTAACATACCTTATCACTCCCTCCTTGGCATGATAGCTATCGCTCATTGACACTCCCTGACACACCCTCATATTTATTCACTTCAATGCATTGATACCTAGTGCTCCCTTTTGTTTTCCTCGTAATCCCTAACACTGCTTAGAATGCATTAGAACTCTCTAGGACACATTGCCACTCTTCGAAATGCCCCGCCACTTCATACCATGCATAACACTCCCTGACACACATTGACACTTGCCACATGTCGACGCTTGGAAAGCATTAAAATGTCTAACATGTGTTGATATGAATTGTTATGGTTTGACACAATTTAATATTAAATTTATTTGAGATCAATAATTGGAAAATATATGGGAAGAAACATACGAAGATTTGGCATTTAGAATGAACTAACACTTAGAACTTGGGCACCTATTGGCACCTAGTGTTGGTGTCCCTAGCATGCCCCTCATGGAAAAGGTAAATTAATCACTTATTAACCCTCTTATTTGTTAAATTCCCTTTATTTTAACTTGTTTCCCTCTCTTTTTTTCTTGGCAGTACCTAGCACGCATTTCCATGCCCTTGCACATATTTGAATGCCTTATCTCTTGGCACATCTTAGCATGTCTAACATGCCTTAACACTATCTAGAACATGTTAGCATTCCCAAGAATGCCTTGGAACTCATGCCCTCACATCTAGCATTAACTTTTTCCATGAAATGGGAACTTTGCACTCCCTAGAACACCTTGGCACTCCCTAGTTTTCATGCCCTCATAAATAGCCTTATTTTTTTTGCAACCTGGGAACTCAACAAAGTCATTAGAAAAATAATGTTGTGCCCAACCCAGACTCTCCATTTCTCTAAAATTTCCTTTTCCACACATTAATCGTTCATTTCCAACCATTGGAGTTGTTATCACCAAATTTTCCTTGATAGGGTGCTCATCAACCAACTCAATGTAACACTTTCAAACCAATTCTAACTGAAGATTAGCCTCTTCAGTTTGAGAGGGCTCTCTCAAAGGGATTTATGATTTTCAATAGAAATAATACTAGATGGCTAACTCTATTAATTGTGACTTGGTTTTGTATGATTTCAGGTTGAAAAATGAAGGCTTGCTACCATTGGGCTATGGAGGCCACATCAGTGCTTTTAGTGAAAGTAATTCTTCACATGGAAGCCAAGGAAAATAGAGGTTTTTAATAAAGATGATTCATACACACAATATAAGGAAGAAACAACAATTTCATCCCTAAATGAATTTAGAGCATGGCAACATGAATTCTGAGTAATTAGAGATAAAATTTATTGCAATTGATTAGATATAAAAATATAGAGCAACAACACATTAAACACCTCATAATAATCTCAGGTCTAGAAGTGGAATGTCACTGTATATTACTGATAATGGAAAAAATGTACAAGCATAAATTTGGTGCAACATTCTCCAACCCTTTGTTCTTTGATGTTTAGTCTATAAATATACATTCTTCTACAATGCAAATGATCTTCCCAGCTGGCTAGATCGTCGAAATCTAACTCTGACGCCTAACATAACTGAAACTATTTTCTTGGAATAGAAAAAGGACAACTATCCTTTAAAATACATACTCCTAATAGGACTCTACTTCATATTTATTATATTCAGTTTTTATAATAGTAAAACAGTTACATAATAGATATCACATGTCCGAGATACAATTCACCACCACTTGACATATTTAAAATACCCCTAGATTTAGGAAATAGAGTCCTACTTTTCAAGAGTGGATAATCTTCACTTTAATCATTAATACCCCTATTGAGATGGATGTGTGAGACTTGTTTTGAGTAATAAGTCTCTACTGAGATGGCCTACTGTCAGGCGAGATGTCTCCAGATGGCTAGTGTGCAGTTGGAACCCTTGAAAATCTTCAAAAAACCCCTCTCTACGAAACAAGGCAATTTAGGCAGTTTCATGGCGAGTTTTCGTAGCATATGAAATCTTTCCTTTTGACCTATCTCCTTGCCAACTTTGTTGGTCAAAAAATTTTACTATGCCAAAACATCTTGAAAACAACCAATTTCCCTTCTTAATCTTTCACAAAGATGAATTCCAAAGAAAAATTTCATCTTCAAAATTTTCATAGCGTTTTTCTGGCTTGAAGCTTGAAAGCATGCTACAAAACTGTCGAATAAACCAGAAATTTGTTGTTTTGTGATTGGCTTGAAAAATTGATCTGTAGAGGAAAAATTTACGTTCTTTTCATGCCGTGAACCTCATAAAAGTTGTTTCAGATCCATTTTTTACTCTTTAGGGTTTTCTTCTTCATTTATAATTAATTGGCTTATGGGTCCTTCAACCACTCTCATCTTCAACCCTTCCTTCTCCAACTCAACGTGGATCAAGTCCAGCTGCTCCTGCAGGTCTTCCACTTGATCTTTTAATGCTATATTTTTATATTGTAAGTGTAAGTTCATATTCCTAATATCTTCGACCTCTCGTCTTAATGGCTGAGTCGATTTCATCAACATTTCGGCATTGTCCAAATATTTTGAAACACTTGAGACTTTCTTATCCCATATTTTCCTCATTTGTTCAAATTGAACCTTCTCATATCTCTGCTTATTTGCCTCTAGCTTCAAATCTAATATCTCTTTACCTTCTTCCTTCAGTTGTTCTTTGAGGGATTCTATTTCTGATTTTTCAACTATTTTCTCTTTTCCCTTTCTCTGCCTAATAACCACTTCTTCTTCTACTGATGGAGACAATTCTATGATGCTTATTGGCTGTGCATCTTCACATATTTTCTCTTTTCTTTTTCTCTCCATGGCTTTCTTTGCATGTCTGGCCATTGGCTTCCTTGGCTGAAATATAAAAGCATCATCATCACCTGCAAAATCTATTTTCTTAGCAGTCTTACCTTTCTTCAGTTTTCTTCCACCATCTTCAATGTCTTCAGCTGGCACTATTGATGACTCTTCAATGTCAATTGCATGGAGGATATCCTCCAAATTTCCTTTATCCAATTTATGGCTTCTAGTGATCCTCTTGCTTCTTTTTTTGTTGACTTTATGTTTCTGTTTTGCAGGTGTTGTTTGAGGGGTGTCAGTCTCTTGTAGAGGTTCTACTCCTATATCCATTGGTTCTGTAGTGGATGCTTTTTTTTCTTCTTCAACTTCTTCTGCCATAGATGGTGATGTAGTAGTTCTAGGTTTTGAGGTTTTATTTGGAGTGACCACATCAATTTCATAACCACTCATAAACAAGAAAGAAATCCAATATCTGTCTAACCTTCTCAATTCTTCCAACACTAACAACTTTATTAGACCATGATGAAAAAGAGATGTCTGATTTCCTTCTGTCTTGATTTGAACCCGATCCGATATTTTCCCTAAACTTTTGTATAAATAGAAAGGTAAGTCAAGTGATCTCTTACCTACAAAATGTAGAAGAATTATGAGATGGTATGAGTAGACCATGTGAAATATTTCTTCACAGGTGAAACATTTTTGAATGACCATCAACAGTTTTGAATAATTTTCCTTCATAAAACTCATAGGTATAGCATTGGTCAAATCAAATTCAATGTGTTCTTGCTTGAGAAACTCCGTGCAATACTGCATTGTGAATCTGATACCTTTAAACCACTCTTCACTAGCTCTAGGGATGCATGTAGCTAATGATATGATCTCTGGTGTCACTATGAGATTCATAATCCCAAACTTTGATGTCATTCCCGTGAAGTTCGCGGAAAAATTCTTTAAAACTTGTGTATGAAAACCTTGCAACCTTTCGCAGAATTGCAAGTAGACAGTCCTCCTGAAAACCTCCATAGAGGTAGGGTCTTCATTGAGTAATTTTAAATCCATGGGTTCATAGCTATGATAATGGCCACCCTCTTTTGTTTTCTTTCTTTCAGTCATGGATGTTTTATAGCCTTGACAGCCTCACTTGTTGATGACACCTACATAAATTGAATTTGACATCAACCTGCTTGGCTCAATGAAGTAGCTCTCCGGGGATTGACTCACATGCAAGGATTAACCATAATATGAAAAAAGGCTATTTCGAGTGAGGCTTAAAATTTTAACTCATAGCTTCAGTTTCAATCATAGCACATGCAAGGAAAAAGGATCATGATGACATCAAGCATGACTCTGTACATTTGAATTTTACCATAATGACCTTGAATGACCTCCACCTTTTTTTCTCTAATCATAAACTGACACCTCATATAAGTCTTACAACCTTGGTTAAAAACGTAGTTTCGTAGTGAAAATACTTAGGCTTCTAACAAATTTGCTACGACACTATTAGGCAGTTTCGTAGTGAAATCTATGGATTTCCTATGTAAATCGCTATGAAAATATGAAAAACTGATAGGTGTGCAGTTTTGAGTTTAAATGTGTGGGGAATGACAACTGACATGATATGGGACTCATTTGAGTTAAATGGAATGGATGGAGGTGGACATTAAACTAAGCATAGGCTTAAAAAATGAAAAAATAAATAATATATATATATATATATATATATATATATATATATATATATATCAATTTTAAATGGCTTAAGAAACCTCATCCATTTGGTGAATGACCTACATGACCCTATAAATAAAAGTTTCACAACTTAATCAGTGATAACAGAAGCCTAGTTATCCCATTTTTTCCCATAGAACTCCTTAACACTCCTGAGCATGTGTTGATATTGTCTTCCATGTGCTAGCACCCCTTTCCACACCTTTTCATGCTCTGGAACTTACCTATCATGCTCTCACAACTACTATTGATTTTTTTTAGACTTTGGAACCCAACCATGTCTTGCCTTGATTGCAATATCTTCAAAAGGTTACATTTACTACATCTAGACTATGCCTTATTCAACTAAGAACTTCCTATAACTCATGTATAATCTCAACTCATACCACTTAAAAATCTACCAAATCAAGGCTCATGTCCAACTGTGGCCATAAAACAAATAAGAAACATAATTTACATCTTGACATTCCATAGTACTTGGCATGTCTAATAATCCCTTAGCACTGTGTGGCACATGTTAGCATCCCCTGAATTTCTTGGCATGATTTTCAGTCCCTAACACACCCTAGCACTCTGTGACATTCCCTGATGCTCTAGTGTTCCTTGTGAATGACTAACATATAAATTTGTCACACCCTCCTTAAAACACTTGGAGCTCACTGACACTCCCTATCACACACTCTTATTTGTTCATTTCCATGAATTTTGAACTAGTTCTCCCTTATTTTTTTGTGGAACTCACTAAAACTCCCTGACACACATTGGGAGACCCAGCCACCTATAATATCTTTGCATGTTTCCCTAGAACTCTATCATTCTTTGGAACTACCTAACACACCGTTTCACTCCCTCCTTGGCACAAGAAGAACTCACTAACACTCCTTGTCACACACTCTTATTCATTCATTTACATGCATTTGAAACTATTGGTCCCTTCATTTTTCATGGCTCTCAATAACACTCCCTAACATGCATTAGCACACTATAGAACTTGACACATCTTGGCATGTTTCCCTGTCCTATAGCACGCCTCACCACTTCCTAGAATTCCTTGTCACTCCCTCCTTAGCACACCTAGAACTCACTGAGACTTCATGTTACGAAATCTTATTTGTTCATTTCCATGTATTAATTTGACCTAGTTCTCCCTTTTGTTTCATTGCAACTCCCTAATAGTTCGTAGCACATGTTGGCACACCCTCGCACCTGGAACATATTTCCTATATGCCACCCTGGAACTCTAGCATGACTTTGAATTTCCTACCATACCATGTCACTCTCTCTTTAGCACACCTGTTACTTGCTGACACTCCCTATCACACACTTTTATTTATTCATTTCGATGCATTTTTTCCTAGTGCTCCCTTTTGTTTTCTTGGCACTCCCTAACACTCCTTAGCACAAATTTTCCCACCTTTTCAATTGGAACATCCTGGAATGCTTCCCTAGCGCTCTATCATGCCTTAGCACTATATAAAATACCTTTTCACTCTCTCCTTAGAACACTTGTAACTCACTAACACTTCATTTCCATGCATTTGAAACTAGTGGTCACTTGTGTTTCCATAGCACTTATCCCTAACACTCCCTAGCATGCGTTCACGCCACACCTTGGCACTTGGCACATCTTCACATGCCTTATAATTTGGCTTGTCTTGGCATTCCTAAGATGCCTTGGAAATTTCTAGCATGTGTTAGTACTTCCTAGCATTCTGCAACACACCTTGGCACACCCGTGTTGTCATGCCCTCATAGATAGCCTTACCTTTTTTGCGACTTCGAAACCCAACCAAGTCATTGGGAAAATAGTGTTGTGCCCAACCGAAAGTATCCCTTTGTCTAAAACGTATTTAAAAAACCCCTTATTTTAGCCATAGGCTTACCTCCTACAAGTCCTATTATTACCTTCTCCTAACACACTTTTTCCTTGAGACACTTGGAATTCATTCACACTCCTTAGCACACACTCATATTTGTTTAATTCAATGCATTTTAACCTAGTTATCCCTTGTGATGCCCTAACACTCCCTGAAACTAATCAACATGCATTGACAATGTATTACATGTGTTACAAATCCTTTTCATTGATTTTCATGCCTTAACACTCCTTAGATGTGATACCCTCACAACTACCATTACCTTTTTTGGGACTTGGGAACCCAGCCAAGTATTGCATCGACTACAACAACTTGACCAAGTTATAGTTACTACAACTAGACTATGTCATGTTCACCTAAGAATTGACTATAAGTAATATCATGCTACTCATGTATAATTTCAACTTATCCTACTTAACAAGTTACAAGTTACCACGTCAAGGCTCATGTCCAACTATGGCCATACAAAAACTAATCAACATAGTTTACATTTTGAGATGCCATAACAATTGGCATGTATAAAAATCCCTTGGTACTATGTAGAATGTGTCATCACCCCCTTCATTCCTTGGCATGTTTTGTCACTCCCTAGGACACTGTACCACTTCCTGACATGCGTTGGCACTCTAGGAACCTGCCACATCTTGGCCGCATGATGGCCTGCCACTCTAGCATGCCTTAGCAATGCCTAGCATATCATGTCACTACTAAACACACCTAGAACTCACTGACACTCCCTGTCACACACTCTTATTCATTCATTTCCATGCAGTTTGACCTATTTATCCTTTGTATTTCCCTAACACTCACTAACACTCCTTAGCACACATTCGCACACCTTGGAAATTGGTACATCTTGGAATTCTTCCTTAGCACTCTAGAATGACTTGGCAATCCCTAACATATCTTATCACTCCCTCCTTAACACACTTGGTGTTAATGTAAAATCTTATCGCAAGTGTATGAAAAGATCCTACTTTAGATATGTGTGAAGAATAGCCGTAACAACAGAAATTGTTTCTTAACCCTTTAGATATGTAATAGAAAGTTAGAAAAAATCCTGCAAAAACCAAGATCTATGCAGTAAAAGTAGCTAAACAGTAAAAAGAAATAGTGATTGATGAAAAGTTAACTCCAAGTATTCAACAAATAAGACAAGATTAAAAGAATGATTTTATATTATGTAACACCTGGTGAAGGAAACAAGTAAATGTTACTAGTCCCCCCGAATGGGATGGATTCTTGGTTGTCCTCAATGCTTCATCTTTAGAATTTTCTCTCACTCAATGGTGTACAAAACCCAAATCATGTGTTGAACTCATGTGGGAGCTCAAATGAAAAAATAAAATAATAGTGGTAATGAGAATGATGAAAGTGAAGAATGAATGGAAAAATTGTCTTATTTATAGAAAAATATCTATTTATCCTCAATAATGGAGAATAATAAAATATTATTAACCAAAATTTAGATCTAACTGCTTGGTATATTTTATTATATTTTGTTGGAGGGAAAAAATATTTAAATTGGTTAAACACCTTTATTTAGAAATAACAAGTAATGAAATGATTTATTTATCATTTCGATAATGTGGTTAAGGAATAATAAACAATTAATTATTTTTTTGATTATTCATAGGTTATTTAGTCACATTTAACAAGGAATAGTAACTATATAATGATTTAATTAATTATTCCTAAAGAAAAATTAGATAAATAATGATTTATCAAATTATTTCTCATAATTGGGTTAAATATGACCAGGAATATTATTTAAACAGTGGTTTATTTAGTTATTCCTCGAGGAAAATCAAATAAAAAAGGATTTATTTAATTATTCATCATGGGGTTTCTTGTTTTAACCAAAAATAACTTAATAAGATATGGTTTATTAAATTATTTATTATAGTGAAAACAATTTTACTATGAACAAATTGGTCCTACATGGTGTATTTTGATCCATCCCATTAGAAATGGTTAGATGACAATTTTTTGGTGATAAATGATTGCCCCCTAATGTGCGAGCATTAGGAGAAATCATATGACCGAAGTACTTTGTAAGAACACAATCACTAGACACCGAAGGGGATTCAGAGTGAGAGAGATATGAGTGAAGTGAAGCTCGAGAGGACAATGAATGAGGGGGTGAGACCTTCAAATGATATAAGTCTCCTTTTATGTTGGAGTACCTATTTTCAATGGGGTGCAGGAGGCATAGCTATGCCCACCGAGATGACAAAGTACAGAAAATAATGGGGAGACCTACAATGTGGGACTGAGCTACAAGATGTATAATACATGATACATGACATGCTCGCATCAATGGGCTAGAAAATAATATAACGGATCCCATATACATAATGTGCGTAGAAAAACATGTGCTAGGACTAACTAAAATAACTTATGAGTACACGAGACATAAATAGTGCCCCTCCATATAACATGGGAAGGGGTGTTGGGTATCACAACCAAACAATCCCTACTAAATGAAAAAGATCTCTAAAAATATAAATGGATCATCTGAGTGATACATGCATGTTATGGGCCCTGCAAGAAACTGACTCCAAACCCATCAAATCTACGGAACTGCGTTTGAGGCTGTAGCATAATCTGAGGTCATCCGGGCATGTGGGGGGCTACCTAAAGTGCCACCCCCTCATGAGGTCTGAAACATGTCACACACACCTGAGAATAACTGGTACAATTTTCTGGATCATTGGACCATTAAGCATATAAATCTCAATCATGTGATATTGAGGTGAGGTTGACTGAATGAGAAAAAACCACGTGAAAGGGAAATTATGATTCCATTTGTGTGATATGAGGCACTGAAAAATAATGGAAGATGGAACCGAGGTACAACACCCTATAGACCTATCTTCTAGAATGAATGTGTTGATGTCGACAAAAGGAGGTCCACCATAGGTGAGGCAATAATTAATCCTCAACAAAGGCACAAGGGATGATAGTAAAGTGACTTATGGACTGACACCAGGGATGATGATGGAATAGGGGATACTAAGTAGTGGACGAATGACTTCCCTTTTCAGAGCATAAAAAGCATGGCTAACCTCGAAGTGACTGAATTGACTCAGACGGGAATGAGGGAATTGTATGACTAGAGGCCAAAATGGGAAAAATGTGATGAATGTGATGCAAGGATGGATGGAATAATGTAATAGGAGATAAAGGCACTCGAGACAAACTCCATGAATGCAATGAAGACTCAACTCGGATGCTCTAAAAAAGGGTAACTCGATGATGATACAACATAGGATACGCCTAGGGGGGAGGATGAAAACATGAGAGAAATATGGTTACTCATGATGAAAATGAACACAAGAGTTGACAAGTATGAAGAAAAAGTGTTGCCCTAAGTACAATCAGCACATGTGAATAAATTTGATTTTAAGAGGCGACAAATTGATCCTTCTTGAAAAAATACATTCCTAGTGACGTGTAAAATTACCAAAAACAAAAGAATACCATTATAGTTCTTGGTCAGAGATTTACAACAGTTCCGATGGTTTTTCAAACTAAAATATGGTGTGGTCACCATTGGCAAAGGAAATTTTGGTTTTTTCCTTTAAAAGGGTGATTTTCGTCCAAGTTAATTCATTCGCTAAGTGAGCACTGGTGAATTTGGAGAGGAGGAGAAGGCCCTAAATCTTGCGGTGATCATAGCAAACAAACCAACCATTGGAAAAAATATCTGCCAGTGGAAGGTAGGTGGCCTAACCTTACTTGTCTAATGGAAACCTTAATGTTTCTTGGAAATATGGTTCCTTGTGAAGAATCAAGGTAAGAAAGGAATAAAGGAATCATCCCCACCCACCAAGTAAAACATGGGGACCAAGTGGTATGGGTGGTATCACATAAATTATAATATTTGAAGATATGGTATCAAGAATCTACAATATATGGCTCGTCGGAGAGGCTCATAGGATAAATTATACAAGGAATTGGAGGATAATTTACCACACCTAGATTGGTGGAGTATAGACCGAGACTTATGTTAATAATGTGAGAAGGTGGCCAGGGGTGCCACCATTCCCCCAAGCATATGTGACGGAGGGGAGTGATCTGGTATGCTAAAGGTGGAAATGATGCACCTAGCTGAAGGAGCTTATTGGGTGTGAGTGGTGAGAATAGGCATTAAATCCCCAAGAGGGTGGTGAGAATATATAGGGGCCTGAGTCTAATAGGAATTAAATCCCCAAGAGGGTGGTGAGAATATATAGGGAAATAGGTGTCCCCAAGCATGATATGGACATGCCAAATGTGTTTAGAATAGTGGACTCTAAACACATTTTGATGTTTGACGGTTTGCCATTTGTTTATGTTATGGTTATGTTCTTGTGGGAAGAATTGATAGATACAGTTAGAGAAAGAAAATATTAGATTACAACCCTCATTTGGCACTACATGTATGAATCAAATGGACTAAATTTTTGGGTTCAAATACATGGTGTCACTATCCCAAAGAGTGTCTTTGGATATAATGAACTGATTCTCACATAGAAAACATTTTGGTTTACAAAAAACAATATCTAAGTGACTCGGTTATTGATATAATATGAAGGAATGTTGAAGTGGATCATACCTAGAGTGATATGAAGTGACATGAGACTCTATACGCTCTCCTAAATGGGGAATAATAATGGTACTAGATTCGACACTATCATATGCACTAGGAGGGTTGTGGAGAATTGCTTCTTCTAAAATCTCAAATATGGGTGCCCCTTTACTCAAAAATTGGGTGTGAATGTAATGTACACATCGTGTATGTGGTTCAAATGCAAGGATTCAAAGTAAGGGGTTATTTAACAAATCAACTTTATTATGGATGAAGTATTTGGACTCCACAACATATTAATCATGGTTGTGCTAGGGAAGGAAATATGCACAATGGCACATATCATCCCAGGGAAAATTAGTGTTGGTCATGGCTTCCATAATGTATTCAAAGGGATGGAGTATGGGAGGACTGGTGAAAGGGAGACCACTTGACGTGGCTGGGCTACCTAGTGCATATTCATGAAAAATAAGTTTCACATACACATTGCTAGAAAGGTTTACGAAGAGGTAATAGATGAAACATATACCAATGTTAAGACCAAGGTGTTCTTCGACTGAAATAGAATGGGAAGCCCCAGAGGGGTCCTCCTGCATGGATCTCATGGATGAGGATAGATAGATAGAAGAGTCTGTCATCTAGACATCGGGGGGAGGTATCACAATGTGTGCATAACTGTCCTTTGGTTCTTGTGAAGCACAACTCGCACGTAGAGGGTTACATGATCTAGTACGAGTAACCTCGATTTCGCGAATTTCCTTAAGGGTATCATGAAAGTCATCGAGATAGGGAAAATGATGAAAATAGTGGTTGTGATGGTCGCATAAATCACAAGGGTGGTTCTTGTCAAATTATTTGAGTTTCTTAGCTGAACGAGGTAAGGTGACATGGACCTACAAGATGTCAGATTGAGGAAATGTTTCGTTGACCACAGGTTTGAAAAAATGAATTTTAGGACAGTTATGGGTGGCATGCCCAAAAACATCACACAAAGTATAGGGAGGTGTCAAATTTAGAGGCTTAGGTAGAGTTGGAGTTTATTAGGGAGCCTTGTCCTTAGGTTCCTTATTTTTTGCATTTTCCCCTCATTGGATGCTTCCAAAATAGGAGTAGGTTCATGTTGAGGTGTCTATGGTACTCAAGCAAAGGGAGGGGTCATGGAAACCTATTCAACTAGGATCAAAGCAGTATATGGTTTAAGTGGACCAGGTGGAGTTTCTGTTGGGGGATTAATGTACCATATTGGGATCCGCAGGGTCAAATTGGGTAGACTCAACGTAGCCATAATAGGCACTAAAAAGACTCTATATGTGGAAGCTAAAAACAATATTTGACCTGAAGGGTAATGTCTAGGAGGAAAGGCTCCCAATTGGTTAAGGCTTGGGGGAACTTCTCCTGATTAAAACATATTTCGAGAAACACCAGAAAAAGGAGAAATTCCTTGAGGATATTGGTGCTGACGGTTGTGTTAAGTGAACAACCATAGGTTGTGAAGGAACTGACTGCAATCTAGTTGTACCGAGCCATTTTTGGCTAGCCCGAGATGCTTGCAACATGAAAACACTCGATGACCTGGGCTCAGTGATAAGAGGAGGGGACTAGGGAATGAACCAAGTAAGGTGGAATATTTATAGAATCTCGCTGAAACACTATAGAGAGGTGGGATTGATTTTGTTATCGGCCACTGAAGATATGATGCACCCAGGGGAGGTCTAACTCTTTGGTTCGTAATATGTCAACTGATGTATTATAGAGAAAAAATCTTAATTGGGAGGAATTTTGCACTACAAGGAAAAGAACCTCTAGCGAAGGTTATAAAGGAGGTTTTTAGTGTTATAAAATTGACCAAAATTGTCAAAAAAACATATGCTACAACATCCGTTTATGGTTATGGAGGTTTTGGTGGAGCTTTTAACGGAAATTCAACACAACTAAAAAACAATGGGCGGCCGGAGGTAATTACGGATGTTTTTTTCATCAGTGTGCTAATCAGGATTTAACGCAGCAATGCGTACCTGTAGCCAAAGCCCTAGGGCAGTCAAAGGAGAATGCACTAGGCCGTTAAGATATAGAATAACACCGGGTGTAGTTTTGGTGATACAACGCAAGTGGCCATTATAATTGGTCTTAGGATTTGAGTGGTGCCCATAGGTCGTATCAACGTGCCAATGCGTAGACTTATAGAAACTCATCAGTGCATCGTATCATAGAAATGCACCTAGATTTATAATTTGTATCGGTATTCGTGCAGTGCCCATATGTCATACAAATGCACCGGTGCACATAGATACAGAAATTCCCCAGTGCGCAGTATCACAAAAATTCACCGAGATTTATAATTGGTATCAGTATTCATGTTGTGCCTATAGGTCGTACAAATGCACTAGCACGTATAGACACAGAAATGCCATGGTGCATAGTATCACACAAACGCACCAAGATTTATAATTGGTATCGGTATTCGTGCAGTGCCCATAGGTCGTAAAATGGAAGCAGTGCATATATAGACATAAATGCACTGGATCGTCGTATCACACAAACATGTCGATATTTTCAACTAGTTTTGGTATTTGTGCAGTGCCCATAGGTCGTAAAAACACACCGGTGCACTTAAGAATACAAGCGCACCGATATAATAATACACGCACCGGTTTCCATTTTGTATTTTTTAGAAACATCAACTTGTGACAATGCAAACAAATACTCACAAACTTAGATATCAATCCTTTTCTTCCTTATCGTCCTGTTTTATGTGCTGAATGGGTTCCATTTTCTTTTCTTTTCTGCAAGAAAATACTTGAAAATTAATATTTAATGCTAAATTGTTTATTTATTGTACCTAATGATCAAAAAATTCAATGATTAGATATTACATTTGAAGCACTTTGTTGTTGAGATGGCTCCTCCCACGATGCAATATTCTCCATTGCTTTTACCATCTCCTTGTACACCTTTTTGGACATTCCTACTAGCATATTTCTGATATCAGCTCATTCATATTTTGGAGATTTTCATAATCTTCCTAAAAATATAACATGACAATAAAATATTTAATTTTTATATTGATATAATATGAAAAGTAAGTATAACAAAAGTGATATTTATAAATAATTCTAGACAAACATCTAAAGGAATATTACTTTTTCATTCCTTCTTTTTTGTCTTTGTACATTTTTGCTATTAAAAGTCTGACATGTCTCATTGACCAATTCTCTCGAAAAGCTTCATGTAGTTTAGATAAAATTTGATTCTTGGAATCATTGGATTTGTTTTTTTATTGTAAGTGGAAAGAACATCTATACATTCATTCCACTAGATCCCTCAAACTTTTGTAAAAAAAATTCCCCCTTTCGTTAACCTCCAACACCAGTCCAGATGAGCTAAGGAGCAATTCATTTTCATTTGCATGTTCTATTTTTTTCTTTTCCTAGAAAACCATTCCTTTTATGAGTTGCTGGTCCCTGAAGAACATTAAATAGATGTGAATTAATAGATTGTTTCACACATGTTATCTAATAATTTTAATTATATTATTAATGAAAACTAAAAAAAAAAACTCATATTGGATCGATAGTATTTTTTCATTCACTTGATTCATCCTTTTGCAAGTTTTCCATCAATATTTTACGCTTTTCTAGTCCTAGATAAAAAATAATCTTGTCGAGCTTTTTCATTTCGTGGCTTTGCATGATACACAGTAAATAATACATATTAGTCAAAATTACATATAGTTAAAAAATAATATTTTTTGTAAAGAATTTCCAAAGAACTTGCCTTTTTTGCTTTGCTTGATGTGTTATCAGTATTTTTCTTACTTGGTCTATTTTCAATCATTTCTTTATCAATCTAAAACATATACCATATCATTCATTAATATATTTATAAATAAATTGTCAACTTTTCAAGTAAAAAAAAATCTCAAGAAACCGGTGTGCCTTTCATGGTGTACGCATCGACAACAGCACATGGGTGTCCTCGAAACGCACCGCACAAAAAGTATAATAAACCATACGGTGCTTTATGTCAACAAGGAGCACCAATGCATTACATGTCAATCACTGCATCATTTAACCATGATAAAATAATAAAAATCGTCCAGTGTTAGTTTTTGTAGCATAAACCGGTGCCATATTTCACAAATGATGCAAGGATTAAAAAATATATATATATATATTATTAAATTTTATCACATTACTTATGCGGTGCACTGGTAAAATAGAGAGCACTGGTGCACTATGTTAATGCCAGGTGCACCGATAAAAAAAAAATGTTTTCTTTTTAAATTCATCCAAGGGCCCACATGGATTGGGATCTGACTATGCTAATTGTCCCATCGGTTGGATGTCTTCGGTCTATATTTAGCAATACAAACCCTATAAATCTAAATTGAAAAGCCCTAATTCTTAAATCATAGAAATAGGGAGAAGAAAGGGTAGAAACAAAACGAATGTAAGGTTTGTATTTTTTGAAAGTTTTTTTTTTATTTTTTTCGAAACATAGAGTTCGTGGTGCACCATAATGAAATAGCGCACTGCCTACATATTTTACAAATGGCGTATTGAGAAAAAATATTTTTTTTTCTAATTTTTATCACATTACGTTCGTGGTGCACTAGGATAATAAAGCGCACTGGTGCGCTCAAGTACACAAGGCACACCAAAAAAAATCCTTTTTTTTTTTAATTTATGCAAGAGCCGACATGGATTAAGATCCGACAATGCAGATCATCCCACGGGTTGGATGTCTTAGGATTATATTTAGCAATACAAATCTTATAAATATAAATTGAAAAGCCCTAATTTTGAAATCACAAAAAAAAGGGAGAAGAAAGGGCAAAAACAAAAAGAATGTAGGGTTTGTTTCTAAAATTGTTTTTTTTGCAAAACAACACATGGTGGTGTGCCATAATGAAATAGTGCACCGGTGCCATATGTTACATATGGCACATTGATAAAAACATATTTTGTTTTTTTATTTTTTATCACTGTACTTTCATGGTGCGCTGGTATAAGAGAGCGCACCAGTGCGCTAAGTTACACCGGGCACACCAACGAAAAAAAAAAACTATTTTTTTTAGATTAACGCAAGGGCCAATATGGATTGGGAACCAACTATGCAAGTTGTCCCATGGGTTGGATGTCTTATGAATATACAAACCCTATAAATCTAAATTGAAAAGCCCTAATTCTGAAATTACAGAAAGATGGAGAAGAAAGCGAAGAAACAAAAAGAATCTAGGGTTTTTGTTTCTAAAAATGGATTTTTTTTTATCTTGTTTCTGAAAACTACATAAAAGGTAAAAAAATTGCAGAAAAAAAAAAAAAAAAATAAACATTGATTTTTTTATTTTACTTCATAAAAAAAACTACAGAAAAAGTTTAAAAAAAATAATAGACTTTGATTTTTTCTTTTACTGCATAAAAAAAACTACAGAAAAAATTACAAAAAACAATAAAATTTACTCACATCGTTTGAAATTCTAAGGTACAAGTTTGAATCACCAGAGTTTTGGAATTTTGATTGTCTGAATACTTCTGTTCGAATGTATTTCCCTGCTCCATAGTGCTCTCGTGCTCTGTTTTCTCCAGGTATGTATCATACAAATCTCTGGCTGAAAATTTTTGAAAAAATAGTGAAATAATGAAAAGTGTTTAGTATTTAAAGAAATGTTTTATGAAATTATATTTTTGAAAATATTTTGCTGCCGATTTTTCAATTTACTACCTTTTTTTTTCATTTAAAGAAAATTGGGTTGCTTTTTTTTTATTTGTGTTTATTCATTTACCGGTGCATCCTTTAATCACACCGCATTAGTGCGTCGGGTTATAAAATGGCATCGGTGTGCAATACCAAAAAAGCACTGGTGCGGTTATCTGTACATAACGCACCGAAATTACATTTAGGTTTGTGCACCAAAATTTATTATTTTTTTGCTCAAATGCAAGGAGAAAATATCATATATTATATGGAATGGACAATTCTTCAAAATCCAGCTCGTTCCGTAATATTTCTCAAAGTCCATCGCGGAGTTCTCCCTATCGATCTGGAGACGTAATATTTACTTCATATTTGTTTTATTTTTTCACTAGATAATTGAATCTATGTTTTTTATCCATGCAGTCAACCATGCACAACTTAATTAAATTTATAATGTATATAAATTTGTAGGTTCATTCAAATCGAGCATGGATTTTAGATGCACAAAATATTGAAACTGCTCGAAAATGTCAGAAGTTCTTATCAGGAGCTGTATACTGCAAGGCGCGTTTAGTAGATGAAAATGGACAGCTGCTTCACCCTGCCAATTGTAACAATATTGCATCTTCTAGCCACAATCCCGGGACAATGATGATAATTATAATTATATTTTTTTGGTATATATATTGATTAATATGTAATTATTTCAACGTCAAACCAATTTATAACCATGAAATATTTTCAACGTGGTTACTAATTGATATCATATATTTTATACTAATCATGACCAGTTTTTTTTTTAATTATAAGGATTCTAGTGATGATGAAAGACCTACCTACCATCTTCCGTTACACCCCACAACAATGTCAAATCAAGAGAAGACTGAATTAAGAGAAAAAATCGGAGAGGAACGATGGCAAGAATGGTTGAATCGACCACCAATTCAATTCTCGCTACATCCAGATTCACCAACTAGGAATGACTACAACAATAGTAGTTCTTCACAAGCTGGCGATGGAGGCAATCAAATAGAGGCTGGTATGGATGATTACTTAAGGGATATGACTGCCATGGAGACAATGTTGTTAAATTCATTCCAAAATCATGATCAGTTAGGGGGTGATGCTCATATCGCTGAAACATTTTTCGAAAGCCTTAAATTTGGTTCCACCACCCCTCTCTTTGGACCTGGCGATTAGTAAAAATTGACACAGTTCGAGACAATGATGTTACTATACAACCTGAAAGAAAATTTTTGCTTGTTGAATGCATGTTTCTTGGAAATTGTGATGTAGGTTACCATAAAGTACTCTCTTATATATATTTAAAATATAATCAGTACACTAAAATGAACATTAGAAATGGTAAATTTTGTGAACTTTAATAACTATATCGACATTAATGTACATTTATTGATATATTTTTCCATGATCACCAACTACAAGTTATTCAAATATAAGTTTCTTTTGAGTGATAATGTCTTGCCTGGTAGCTGTGAAGAGGCAAGGAAATTGTTGAAAATGTTGGGTGTTGAGTACATATCATATCATGCATGTCCAAATGATTGTATTATATATAGAGGAGAATATGCAGAAAAATAGATGTGTCTGAAATGTGGGCATGACAGTTATGATAAATCAAAAAATAAGGGTAAATCACGTACTGGTCCTCCTTTTAAGATATTGAGGCACATGCCTATAATCCCAAGGATTCAAAGTCTCTTTCATTGCAAATAATTAGCTATGTTGCAGGGATGGCATGCCTCACATAGAAGTGGGTTGGGATTTATGCGAATCCAAAATGATTCAATATCCATGAAGCATATAGAGGATACATGGTGTAAAAAACTCAAGGATGAAGTACGAAGTCTACTACTCAGCATAGCTATGGATGGCGTCAACCCATATTCCCTCTAGAAAACCAACCATTATGTTTGGCCTGTAGTAGTGATCAATAAAAATAACCCCTCATGGTTGTCCTTGAAGAATGAACATATTATGTTGGCTCTCATAGTCCCTGGTAGAGGACAAGTGAAGAATATGGATGTCTACTTACAACCAATGGTAGATGAATTGAAGGAATTATGGGATGGGATAAATGTATATGATGTATCAATACCCATCACAGCAGAGAGGAGTTTTACGTTGTATGGCATATGTGCTTACATGAAACATGATTATCTAGGCTTAGGAGTTTGCTCTGGTAAATTACATGTTTAATTTATTGATTTGTTTATATATGTAACAATATTTTTCACATATTAGTTATTTAATTCGTTGTAATATTTTCTCTCATCTTCATGATGTTATTTAATGTGCCATGCATATTAATTAATGTATACAAATATAATCTCACAGGTTGTTTAACAAAAGGGTGTTTTGGATGTAAATGTTGTGGACCTTCTCTGAAAGCTAGATGGTCCAAGGACCTGCGAAAGCCAGTGTATGATTTCTCCAAGGTATTCCTACCAGAAGAAAACCCTTACAAAAGAGCAACATCTACTTTCAATGGTAAACGAGAGAGAACCCAAAGTCCTCCAATAATGACACTAGCTTAATGGCTTAGAGCATATGAGAGAGAGAAGGAGAAGGATTTCATAGAAACATTCGATTCAAATGGGGAGCCTATGTTCGATGATCGAAATTTCTTTGACACCTATGTTGAGAAATTTACCATTGGGATGAAAAGGAAATCTATATTTTATGACCTCCCATATTGGGAGCATATTAATATTGCCCACTTATTATATCCCATGCATATATTTAAAAAAATTTCATCTTCTTTATGGATGCACATATCATCGAAACAAAGTGACACATTGGCTGTTAGGAAAGATCTTATTACTTCAAAAACTAAAAGGAAACATTGGCCAAGACGATTAGAAAGGACGGGATCAGAGGCAGGAGTTGGTCCCTATAATTCATGTTTTTTCAAAGAAGGTGATGTCCCATGGATTTTAAAAAAAGATGATATATATTTGGCAAAGGAAGTTATAATGGATGTGAGGGTGCCAACTTCATACGGGTCTTCACTATGGCACTGCTTCACCGTGGATGACCATTTGTCGAGATTGAAATCACATGACCATTTGAATCTTCTAAGAGTACATATAATGTCAAAATCATGGTTTTATTATTTGTTATATTAATAAATTTTATCCCATGCAGGGATCATAAAACATAACTAATTTTGTATATTATTGCACGTGTTTATAACTTTTCAATGTCATTATACTTTGTTCATGCGTGGGTGTGTGAAACATGAATTCCCTCAAGACCTAGGATGTGCCATATCTAAATTATCTGCATTTGTATGTTGGATCACATCAAAGGAGATTCATGAGGCTAGCATTCCACAGAGGCATCAAGAGATAGTTGAGATTGTTTTTATGTTTGTGAAGGAACTATCGACTAGTTTCATGCACTTACAGGTTCATCTTCTAATCCACCCGGTAGATGAGGTTGAATTAGATGGGGTTTTTTCTTGTTGTTGGATGTTCTTCTTAGAGAGGTACATGAAGAAATTGAAAGGTTTTGTTCGACAAAGGGAAAAACCCAAGGGGTCTATGGTAGATGGGTACATTCCGTATGATTCTTTCCATTATGCCAGTGAGTACATAAAGCAGATCAATAACAGACTAGGTGTGGTGATTTGGGACGATAAAATGGATGAAGACAAAAGAGAAGGAGATTTTCTCCAAACGAGTGGAAAAAAGCGCTTGATAAAGAGTAAGCGACTTATAATTTTTAAAATTTACAAAAAGTATTTAATATTCATGTTGATCTTCGATATAATGTATATTTTTATCTCTAAGTACTATATAATTTTGGTTTGATTTCACCAGTGAATTAAAAAATTGCAGCAATCAATAACTTGGTTCTTTACAATTCTGAAGTGACACAACCGTGCGTCGCATTGTACGAACAAAATAGGATGAAATGGGATAGTGACAAGAAATAATTTAGATGGTTTAATGGTAGAAGTGTGCCTTATCATGATCATTTAAAAGAAAATATGCCAAAAATATGCCCCAACAGTTGGGTTCTTGACCAAGTTAGAGAGAAATACAGTGCTACCAGTCGTGACCCACGTGCTAAGGAGGATGCGCTAAACGTAGGGATTGGGTGCAGCAACTCAGTAATAATATTTTTAATTTATATGTAAATTTGAAACTTATATTAAGACATCTAAATTTCATATTTTAACTGTTGAATTATTATTTATAAGACAGATGACACTGATTTTTTTTAACTTTTTTATAATAGGTGCATTTGTTCCCATCTATGTGGGCATATGGACACCATTTTCTCACAGAAAATTATGATGCTGGAAACATCACACAAGACTGTGGAATGGAAGTCCAGTTCAATCAATCTAATCGATCTAGCCACCGCAATCAAAACCTAGTACGAGGGATGTTAGGTTAAGTCAGAAAGATACAAGAGATCATTGAAGTGGATTTTTCTTTTTTCCAATGTGTTATTTTTAGGTGGAAGTGGTGGGACACCTTTGATCGGAATAATGTAAAGGAATATCGCGATAGTAGGTTGATATGTATCAACTCTAGAAAGATGTGGGATGAAGCTAAGGAGCCCTATGTTTTCCCTAAACACTACAACCAGGTGTTTTTTTACCCAGTTGTGTTGGATAGGGATTGGTGGTTCGTATTGACACTTGACCCTAGATCAAAACATATTTTTGAGAACAATAGTGTTATCATGCCATGCGAGCTAGAAGGTAATGAGGGTGATCATGAGAACCGAGAGTGATATGCCACATGTGTTATTTCATCAATATTTATACCTTTTAAGATGTGTTTTTCGAAATATTAATATAATATGCATTTTGAATTAATTGGTAATTTTCATTTTGTTAATGTTAAAATCAATAATTAAGTTGATAATTTGCAATTATGTTGATCTCAAAAAGAATGGCATACTATATAAATTAATTCTTTTTTTTGTATCTAACATCATAATAAAATAATGATAATTCTAAAGTACATGAATTTATTTGCATTATTTTCTAAACTTTATTATGTTACAATAAATCATATTATTCTAGATTTATTATTTTACAATTATTCAAAATTTACGAATTTACAAATTTAAAAATTTTAATAAATTCATTTCACATTAATACAATTAAAATTTTACAAATATTTTACATACAATTAGAATTAGAATTTTAGAATTTTGCATATATACAATTACAATTTCATGTACAATTACAATTACAATTACAATTTTAAAATTTTAAATACAATTAGAATTACAAATATTACAATTTTACAATATCGTGATCATTTAGTATTAAATTAATTAATAAACATCACATTCATGATAACCATCATACAAACATCATGTTTGACTAAAAAACACATTTAAAATCACTAACTGCATCATCGTGATCATGATCATCTAAGAAAACACAATTAACATTATATATTAACATCATCACAACACAAACATCAAATATACATCTCATGTCAAATAACTCATGCTATCACATACACATCTATCTGCAGGCTGCACATTAAATGAACATATCTAACATGAACTAACAACATACACGTCATGATGATCACCAACATGTAAATTAAGTACAAATTCAACATGAAAATAAAATACATGGATCATATATATCTATATATATCTATATATATATATATATATATAATTGAATAATGTTAAAAATATACAACTGTAATATAAATTTCATGGATCAGCTTCTGGTACTACAACATGATCAATATCAGTACTAGTGGAGCCCTACTCATGAGTCAGTGCTGCCTGTTCATGATCATGAGTACTGATGGGCGTTGCAGGATGCTGACTGGACATGGCCGATGGTCCAGCCTCATCTCCATGATGACTGCTACTAGATGCTAGTGGAGGCTCATGCTCATATTGCGCGGCGTGAGTTAAATGATCATGAGATGATGGTACGCTGCGCCTCACAGACTATCCTTCACGTGTTGCGGCTCGATCGTAACATGCAATAGTCCTCTTCAATCACGTAAAAGATGTCATAAGTCCTACGACATGCTGCATCAGGTTGTATATGTCACGTGACATGCCTCTCCACATCTGTAATATCCTATCATCGGTCTCTATATCTCCGTAATGAGCGGGCCTAATGCCCGCCACAATAATCAATGCAATGAGTTGGTCACCCAACTCCATCTTGTATCTAGCATCACTAATTCGACCACACACCATCGCACTAGCAGGAGAAATTCTCTCTGCACCGACCTCCTAATGATCCTCGACATATGGCATGCCCTCATCATCATCAAGATCCACACTTGGATCAAGTGGTGGTGGTGGCATCTCCTCGCCATCAAAAGAGCCAATGTTTGCAAAATATATACAAGTACACAACAATACCTAGACAATTTCATTACACAATTTAATAAAAACAAGTTAAAGAACATGTTAGAATAAATTTAAATAAAACAGTAATATTACCTCTATCATCGCATGGCTCATCAACAGTGAAGAGGATGTTGGCACACCTCGCCAATCCAACTCCGCATAAGGATAGGGGACGATAATGAAGGGATTCTCATCAGCACTGGCTAGAAAATCCAGTTTATCATCTAATATCCTTGCTGGAAACATAGTCTCCTCCCTCTTGGGCATCATCTGGCCCTACATGTGCATACATGCCTTAGTAATCGACCTACGAGGTTGCCGAAGAAAACTAGGACTTTTCTCTGGAAACCTCTCAAAAAATTAATGGAAAAGCTCTGAAGCAAAAGGGAACTTGACCCTCCCTTGTGCATGAGCACGACAGCTATCTAATGCTGTAGAGAACTACCGCGAAAAAATGGCAGATCACGTGACAAGTCGTGGCTGTTGTACTAAAGAATAAACATAATATAAAAGCGAGCAACTAATGCGTTGCCCATCACTAGTGTTGTGCGAAATGGTTGAAATGATAAGTGATATACAATGGACCTCCTCATGACCAAACACATCAATATGTAACTGCCCTCCAGAAACCTGAAAATCTGCAGGAGATACTAAATTTTCTCCTATGTATCTCTAGGAGTAAACTAACTGATTCCCTGCTACAGAGCCAGCTAGAACCTCGGGGAATGAGGGAAAATCCACCTATCTCCTCGAGAGCCCTGTAATAAAGTATATATCTTCCTCAGTGGACATGTACCACTGGTTGATACCAACCCGAAAATCCTCTTGTTGGGCATTCCAACTTCGGATAAGATGTCTCAAAAACAAACTATGGAACTTTAGGGAAGTAACCTTCTCATAGAACTTGAGGAGGCCTACCTGTCTTAGGAGCCCCTGCGTCGCTACTGTAATAGGGTGAGGGTATGCATCTCTCTCCCTCTATTTTGCCTCCCACAGGTGAACCATGTTATACTGTTCCACTTGTTGTTGTTGTTGTTGTTTCCCCTCTTCTCTCCTTTCACGTCTCTGAACGATTGACATATTAAACACAATTTTTTGTTAAATGACACATCTATTTAGAAATATACGTATATAAATATTTTTTGAAAAATAAATAAAACAACATTCAATGTGCCAAAAACACAGTCACGCACCAGTCCTGGTGCAGCTTTCAATAGAGAGCACCAGGGATGGTGCACCTAATGATATTCAGCGCATCGAGGGCGGTGCTCCAGAAAATGTTTTTAGTGCACCATTGACTACGTGCAATGTTAGGAGGGTGGTGCGATGACTACACTATGTGCCCTGGGGTGTATAGCTAAGTTACCGCACTGCCCTCCTGCCACCGTACATAGTCTTCGGTGCGGTATTTTAAAAGGCTGCACCATTGATGCAGGAAAATAAGGTAAGACGTGTGCTGACAAAAATAGCCATCTTGGGGCGGTTATTTCAGTCAATGCACCACATCACCACTATTCAAATAGGTCAACGGTGTGGCCAGGTAACCGACTGCACTTCTCTTTTTAAAAAAATTTAAAACAATACAGTGCACCTTTGGTACCGCCCCGAAACCGGTGCAGATACCCTTAGCACTGGTTTACCAGGCCGAACCGTTGACAATGTTGAATTGCGGTACGCGGTGTGCTAACAACATTACGTGCCCTGGGGCGGATAATTCTGTGAATGCACCGTGTTGTCACGATACCACATTCTCAATAGTGCACCCTGGTAAATGACCACACCACACATTTTTAAATATTTTAAAATAATACGGTGTGCCTATCAGTACCACCCCAGAACCGGTGTGGATACTGTTAGCACCGGTGGCAGTGCGGCCTGCAAATTTATAGGCAGCACCGCAAACCGGTGTGAGCAGAACAACTCAAGCACACCACCAAACAAATATATTTTTTTTTAATGGTTAATTTTAAGGTTTTTTGAAATTAGAATATGCTAAAAGGCTTAATTATGGAAAAACACGAAAAATACCTATACATTTACTCGTCAAGGAGGCATATTAGCTGTAGAATTTTCAAAAGAAAATTTGTCCACCATTTTACAAAATTCAAGCTAGAGAATGGTGGCAATGCACAACAGCAGTGCGCGCAATGAGTGCAATTGGAGCATGGATGTCAGGATGGATCAAACAAGGATAAATTGCACCAGTGCTTGAGAGCTCTGTAGCACTGAAAAAAGTGAAAAATGTAGTTTTTTTCCTGAATTTTTTTATTCTTTATTTAACCCCGTTCCAGTGCGTGGGGGCTTTATTGGCGTACCAGTGCATTTGCACTATGTTGCCCTGGGTGGTTTCTGTTTTCGAGCACTTTTATGAGGCACCGGTGCAGTGTAGTTGTAATGCACCGGTAGTCTATAGTAATATGATGCACCAGGCACAATGTTCGATGAGCCAATGTTTTGTGCGGTTTTTTGGCAGTAATTTTTCTTTTATTTAATCCTATTCCATTGCGTGGAGTTTATAGGTTCCCTAGTGCATTTTTTTCATTCTGCCTTGGGCGGTTTCATTTTTTTCATGCTTTTCATGACACACCAGTGCCGATTATTTGACACGCACTAGTGGGGCTCCTTAAGATCAGGTACCGGGCGAATGTGTACAGAGCGCATGGTTTCTGGTGTGCCAATGTTTTGTGCGATTTTTTGGCCATAATTTTTTTTATTTAACCCTCTGTCAGTGCGCGGGATTTATGGCTAGCCCACTGCGTTTTCTTTATTCCACACTGGGCGATTTCTATTTTCGCGCACGTTTTCTGAAGCAGTGGTGCAGAAGAGCTATGAGGAACCGATGCTCTATAGGAATATGACGCACCGGGCGGGTGTGTTACGAGCGCACAGTGTCCGGTGTGCCTATTTTTTGTGCAGTTGTTTGGTTGTAATTTTTTATTTATTTAACCCTGTGCCTGTGTGTGGGGATTTCAAGGTGACCCAGCGTGTTGGTGACCCGGTGCGTTTAAGGGTGACCCGGGCGGTTTCATTTTTCACGCACTTTTTATGTGGCGCCTGTGTGGAAATTATGTAAAGTACTAGTTCCCTACAAAAATTCAACGCATTGGGCAGGTGTGTATGAAGCGCACGGTGTCCAATGTGCCAATTTTTTAACAGCATCGGTGCTTTCTCATGTTGAACGTACCGGTGTACTATACGGTGGGAGGAGCACCAGAAAAAATACATCCGCAAAAAACTCCACCCACCAACCTCCTCTAGGAACCTCTACTAGAAACAGATGTCTGGGGTATTTTTATAAGGGGTTCCTCAAAAAAATCCACTATAGGGTCTTTTCCTTGTAGTGTTGGGAGCTTATATGGGGCAATATCACATCCATAAATCCATATCTACGTGTAATTTTGGTAGAGGTACCAATCTGATGTTTTAGTTTGATATGAAAACTACAAGACATTTCTAATTTCTTCACTAATTCTTAGCTCTGAATTTTCGCTAATAAGACTTAGTGTTGGATGTACAAATAGCTCTACAAACTGTTTTTAGGAATATCCTTTCTACTCCTTCATCATCATTGAATTCCAGAAGATGACAAATTTTTGATGTCCTTCTTCATCCAACTTCTATAATGAGAAATTGAACCTGTCTCCCTGAAAATATAGAAACAAATATACTAAAACAAAGGTATATTCAAACAACTACTCAGTGAAGAATTAAAAAAAATTCTCCTGAATGGAATCTGCAAGGAATTGGCTGAAGTTGAATAAGATGTCAGGCTTGGAATCTGTAGAAAAAATGGACAGGAAACCTATAACAACCTTATCTACCCACTGAAACGTGTAATAACCAAGGAGGTAAGAGATGACAGTACTGATCTGCTTAGTTCTCTCAAGGAACAAGGAAGATGGATAGGCAGAGTTCTTGTTAGGTAGATGGGCATCTTTAGCCATAAAAACCTCAAGGGTTTTAGTCCATTTTGCAAATTTTATCTTCTAATAAAGTTGAATAAGTGTTTCTTGAGAAAAAGGAGTGGTATTCTCTGTAATAGGGGCATGCATCATTTGGTCTATAGTTTGGGTAATTATGGTGATTATAATATCTCCAAAAGGTCCAATCATGGCTCTCTGATTGGGTTCATAATAGGCTTCACATTTCCTAATGAATTCAGGGACACTGTGGGTGTGGGGAAAGATATAATGGGGAAAATTTGAATCCCACAGTCCAATGTCATCATTTTTATCAATGAATTTGTATTCAAGCCAGTAATACATTTCAAATAATTCTAGGACGCATAAGGTTTCATGGATTTCGTAATCCCTATCAACCAAAGGAATACGATCAAGATCAATTGAGGGATAAAGGATTGGATTCATATTTTCCACCTGGGTTTTATTCTTGGGAGGCATGATGAACTCTGGTTTGGGGGTGAATGGGGGTTTCTTTTAAAAGAAATGGATATTGTGGCTGAGAAAATGCTCGGCAATGAGAAAAGGTTGGGGATGATTATAGAGAGAAGCTCGACAGTAGTTGAATTTAATTTTTTGGTGCTATATTAACCTACAACAAACCTGTACAAATTACTGAAAATATTAAAGAAAAGTATATAACATCGACTAGGGATGAATTTATACAGGAATGGGTAATTTGCATGTTGATGGTGGCACAGATCCATTGTATTAACGGTTATGGGAAATTAAATCATCAATGATTATATTACTACGGGAAGGCATTCAATCGACAACAGGTGGGTCCAAATATTGTGATGGGACTAGTGCTCAACGGGCATATTAACGGATTTCAATATGGCGGAAAAAACTTGTTTTCAGATGGTTAGTGAAGTGGTAAGAGGTTTGCATTGGGGGTGTGGAATAATGAGAAATTGCCACGTTAGCATGGGCTATACTTAAAACCAACCATTTCGGACTGCCCCCCTGACAGTAAAGTTCGGATGGAGAGGGGGGGACGAAAAAGAGTATGGGACGTCAGATGAAATGTGTAGGGAAGGGATGATGTTATAGATGGAGGGTGGTTAATCCGGTAGTGGTGGATTCGAATGGGATGTTTTGTCGGGTAGTGGGGGGCTTAATAAAAAGGTAAAGCTTAGGATTGGGGGGTTAATGTGCCAGATTTTTATATTGATATGTCGAACCCTTTAGACATTAGGATAAATTTTATTCCTTTTTTTCTTGCACATGAAATAATTTTATGATTTTAAACACTTGGGATAAATATTTTTCATGTTTTTCAAAGCCATCATGTAATTTCTACCTACCCTTTCCTTTTAAATTTATTTTTCTAAGCTAACATTTTTTATATCATCTGTTTAGGATGCATTTGAACTAAAAAACCCACATATCCTTTTTTTATAACAATATAACCTACTCTATCACTTATTTCTCCTATTTACTCAGATTAAATTTTTGAATCAATCTCGTTTTCTACCTAAATTTTGATTTGTCAAGATTAAATTATTTCTCAAACCTTTATTCACTAACCTATTTGACATGAAATTTACAATTTCTCCATCATGATTAAGTTGTATGATTGGAACAAAATCTAGTCATTGTGGCATTTTAAACAAGCTGCACACAATCTTATTTAATTTTTACCATAAAGGAAACTAATTTAACAGTAATGGCATTTAAATTTGCAACACTTTCAATATTATTTCTATTTTTATTTTGTGGGGCTTTATTCTCTTTTATTCTTTTTGACTTTTCTTCATATTAATTTTTATTTTTGTCATACCCCCTTTTGATTTTATTTTTATATATATTTTTGGAAATCATTTGCAAACTAAAAATAATTTACAATGTAAAATTACAAATAATGAAATACTCAATCACCTTCAGATCCTATGAAATATGGGACCCTAAAAAAATTTTAAAGTGACATTTTAATAGTGTCAGTGATAATCGAATAAGCACATAAAAAATAAAAAATGCTGAAAGTGAATCAGCAAGCAACCAAGGGATATGACTCTGTCTGAGAACCGCCATTCACTAGAGATGAAAGCTAGTATCACAATGGAAAAAAGAGACAGCTAGTCATATGAAAAATTATGATTAATATTGAGCTTGACCCGAACCTCAGATAATGGGGCTAAGTACTCTCGTGAAGATGAGCACCCTCCCAAAAACTGAAGAGAGATTAGGTTTGTCTGTTTCAAGTACGAGGTCAACCCACCCCAATCACCTTGAGTTTGTCCCTAAATAGTCAGGCCATTGAGGATACCTCAAATCATTGACATAATCGGGGGGTCATGGTCATGGAAAATATGTTGTATGGGTAGAACATGTGGATCCCCAATCTAGTTTTGATGTCGTTGAGGGTGACCCTAACATCTAGAATTCGCATTGGAAATCTGATCTAAGGCAGAATACCTTCTCACATGTTCTAATTTTGGCTCGTGTTTAACTCCATTGTGATGGGAGCGATCACCCATAGTATGAGTGCAACATGATTTTCACTCTTTAATGACACTAGTTTTCAGTTTTGTGATCTTCGGAAGTTTTCTCTCCACTTCCTAACTCAAGATCCGAGCCTGAACTAATATTTGTGTGATCTAAAAAATATTTGTTGATTGATTTTATTAAGCGCTTTATTTTAAGTTTACTTTTGTTAAAGTCCTTGGAGGGGGAGTGGACGTATGAAATTTCATGTGAATCTCACACAAGCCTTGTAGAAAATGATTTTAAATTTCGTTTGATGAAAGATTATTTCTACAAGGAGAAACTTATTTATATATCCATCCAAAAGCACACATTCAACATGAATTTCAACATATAAAAGATGCAAATAATCAAATTCTCTCTAACAACTAATTAACTCAATATAAATGAGAAATAAAATCAACTATATCAGAAAGCTAAAAAATGAAAATTTTCTTTTCTCTTTTCAGAAAGAAAATGCATTTAAGCTACCCTCATAAAAAGAAAAAACTTGTATGTAAACAAGAAACTAAGCACAATGCTTCAGTTTCAGGAACCAAGAACATACAATAAGCCACCTATCAGCTCAAGAATTCATAGTAGAGGGTGAATGTCAATATTTTGGTTACATAATACGTCTCAGTAGAGTAGACGAGGCATTAGTAGATAGACTAATGCTATCGATACATGCATGAGGAGCGTTATAAAACTTTTGAGCGCACAGACACAGAATTTTACAGAGGGAAAGGCTGCAAAATAGAGTCAGTTAAGTCCTGATCTGAAAATGTGAAAAATTATAAATGGTTTTTAAACTCACAAAGTTGTCAGAAAGCAACGTGAGAAGAATAAGAAGTCATTGAAGGAGACGTATAGGGGCTTGAAAATAAAAACTAGGAACTCATCATTAGTTCGTAGCAGAGTCGCGAATTCTACTTAGGGGTAATATCATAGGTGGTGGTGGATGTCGATTCCCTCTCGAGTCTTCCTTGAACCCAAGGAAAAATGTTAGGTTAGTTGCAATCATTACATAGAAAACATATACATGTTCATGCTAGCTATCGATTGGAAAATTAAATGAGAGAAGAGTTACCTAAATGTGTTTTTCAGTGCTTCCGGAGATCCCAATATAGTGAGATGGAAGACTACCGCACCAGTGCCAAAGTCAGATCCTGCAAGAAAACAAGAGAAGAGAGTAATCATCATAGTATATCAAACATTAAAAATCATAAACCAACATGTAACTGAACATGAATAAATATAAATCTAAGCTAGTTATTACATGTGTCCTAAATCAATACAACATATTAGTGCAACACCAAGACAACCAAGTGGAAAAACTAGACGAATTTTTATATTATAAATGAGTGAAGGATGATTACAACCATATCTTCTTATTCAAGCCTCCCTCAATCCTTCCCCTCCATTTTATTTCTCCTCAACTCTTTGGTATGACAACGCTTCAGCCAATAGCTCTCAATGAACAATGAAAACACTATAATCTCACACCAATGAGAAATTCCTCATCAATATGATCGACCTTTGTCACTATGCCCAAGCCTCCAATTTATAGGATTGGAGAGAATTTTCCTTTCGATTTCCTGCATTAGTTAAAATGGGGTAAAATCCAATAGTTTTCCTTGCTTTATTGTTTTTTACTTCTTTGAATGACTTAGATATGTTTGGAAATATCCTTTATGGATACTGATCTACAAGTTTCCAACATTTTTCACTCACTCCTTTAGCAAACATTGGGATGCCAGGCAGTTAACTCAGGATTTGCCCCTCAGAATTCATGAAACATGGATAAAGCTTCCCTTTAGGAAAATAAATGCATTAACCTAGGCACTAACGCTATTTGTAAGAGGCTAGGCAATGTTGCAACTCTTTCTCGTTGTTTCTAGGGTGTGTTACCCTAGAAAATAGGCTTGTGACTGAGGTCATTTCTTCAACCAAAGTGCTCTTTTCCTGTGAGGTTATGAGGAGTTCATTTTAATGTATAACATATCATAAAGCCAGAAAGTCTCATACCCAACATATGTATCCTATTTAAGAAACCTAAATTATATGAAATGATAATCAATAGAATTCTGGATTGGTGTCCCGTAGAGATACCACATTCGTTTAGCGCGTAAACCCCAACATGCTCTAGAAAGTTGGTTCCTATGATTTTTAATACTCTAAAATTCATCTAGAACCACCCTATACCAACCCATTGGTGTAAGAGGGGGAGGAATGGGTTCACTTGATGATTCGTTTTATCCATTTCTACTCTTGGTCTTCCAAACAGTATTTGGCATCTTTTTTTTCTTTTTAAGAATAAAAGAGTCAATTAGACCACACTCATCCAGATTTATTTCAAATTCTTCATAATCATCTCCAATATCTTGTTTTGGAACCTCCATACTTACTATGGAATAATTAATTAGAAAAACTTTATTCTTTTCCAACTCACCAGGGTCCTTTCTCCTATTAATTCAATGATAGACCAAGACACACATATTGGATTTGTGGTAACCTTGTCACATATTTCATATGCCCATTTTTTAAGAACACTTGTTGGACAAACAACCAAAGTACCAAAAAATGCTGGGCCTTTTTTCATATGAAATGTGTTTTCTTTCTCCTTAATGTATTCCTCTAAAGAAATATCATTTTCATCATTAATTGATGTATTTCTTTGCAAACATTTTTACACTACATCCTATTCATATAGATTTAAAATAGATGTTTCAAACTTTACTTGATTTTAACCTTCCTGAAGAGATATGTTAGGAGGACTCTCCTTCAAAATTAAATAAATCATTGGGACAATCCTCCCAAACCCCCGATCGTCTACAAGAATACCACCAACATAGTGCATGTTTGTGTCCCTTGTGGAGCAATATAAACCAATGCAATCTTCTTGCACTTTAGCAAAGGTATTGACAAAATACCACCATTAGGGGTAGCTTCCAGTTTTGGCATACCTTGGTACTGCAATACTGCTATTATTGTCACTTCTTCATAATATTTTGGCTAGGATGGCACATGTGGACCAGCTCCATACAAGGATATTTCACCATCTATAGTAAAAAGTAAGTTCCTCCCTAAATTGTTGTAATCAAGATTATATTTTCTATATAAAAGACCATATAGTATTCAATATCATTCAGGTTAGTTTTCTGAAGAACTTCCTCACCAATATTTACTAAACCAAATTTCCAAATAAAAGGGAAGCTCCCACAACTCCATTCCTTGATTTTTGGTTTCTATTCAAAACTCCCACTATTCCACTCCTTGATTTATGTATTGTGTTCTATAGTCCCACACATCCAATCCTCCCTCGATTGTGTCTTATATTCAAAACTTCAACCTATCCACACCTCCATGACTTGTGGTTTCTACTCAACAAAAAAAAATTAAATGTTGGTAACGGTTGCTTGTATTATTCTTCCTTTCTATAAATTTTCCTCTGAATTCAGGTCTAGATGATCCCTATAATCACAAACCAACTAGTATTATTTCATCAACATTAGTGCACATTTTTTCATAATTATGATATGAAACGTTATATTTCTTCTATAGTATCTTCCAAGAATTTTTATTTAGATTTTTTATCTGATGGTTTACCCCAAGAAGGAGGTTTTATATGAGCATCATCGTTCACACTACCTGGTTTAGAAGTGTTTCCAAACTAGTTAAGGGTGATTTTGACATATTCATCATTGTTGTCTGTTGGAGTGAGGTATACCAGCTCGCTTGCCACTAAAACCTAGAAACTCCATTCTGAATTAGATTCCTTGACATTTTTTGCACTTAATTTTGTATTTATCATAGGAATTTGATCATAAATAAAAACACACCTTTTACGATTCATCTCAAAATCCAATGAATTCACAGTGGGAATATGTTTGAAAATATTATTTCCCACATTTGTTGGGGGCATCTTGTTTAATGCTGAAACCAAGCCATATCTCTCTTGGGGCCTTTTAGTGTCGATGAGATAAATAACTTCCAACTCTTTCCAACCTTTGAAAAATATTTGATGATGAACTTGGGGTAGTTTCGAGGAGTTGTTATGATTGTAAGATCTGACATGAATTTCGTATTAGGCTCTCTCATAGGAAGATATATGGAATTTTAGATAGAATAATATAATCAATCCCTTGGACGCAATTCTCTTTGGGAAGATATAGATCATATTTGATATGGAAGTTGGATGGTTGTAAACCTATTGAATATGTGACAATGTTTAGATGTTGTAGAATTTAACTTAAAAACCATACGATTTTTAATTCAAAATTACATAATTTTTTTTTGTAGATATTCATCAAAGAGGAAATAACCAAATACTCTATGATTTTCTCACTATTTATCACACACTATGAGGCCCACCGAGTTCCTACAAAAAAAGAAAAAAAACAATTTTGATAGTTAAAGGCCATTGTAAGATATAGCCAGAGTGCATGATACCCTTTCCAAGTTATTATATGGGAATTTGTCTAATGGTCGAGGAAAAAATTCTTATAATTAGAAAAATTCTTGTGCTAAGAACCTTTGAGAAACATTCCAAAGGAGAAATGCAATGGAACTATGCCAAAATATCAAAAATTCACTTTCATGTACAACTTTCTCCCATGAAATCCCAAAATATCTCAACCAATATAGTAGCTTTTCTTATTTCTTTGTATCTCCTCTGTAACTTGTCCTTTATTGAACTAAGAACAATGTCCTCAAGCCATAAATATATATCTCAAGTCCCCCTCTATAAGGCATATTTGACGCTCAACAGCTCCATTATCCCTAAATGCTAATGCGAGCATTTCTCACTTCCATTACTGGAGTGATAAAATACTATCTTTCATAGTATCTTTAAATGTAAATTGGGAAACCATTAAAGGATGCATTTGTACAATTCCAAGTGATCTATCAATAGGTTTTTCTTCAGTTTTTGGATTCCACCAAAGATCAAGCGGAAGAACAGAACATGCAACAACAATGTTGAGACCAAAACTTGCAACTTTTAGGGACATTTTCATAATAGTTATCTCAGGGAGTCTTCAAATAATTTACAAATTTATCCCATGCTCTTAAAGACATTATTCCATCTAGCCTTATATATTGCATGCATGATTTTTTAGTAGAACCTTCAGAAAATCCAACATACTAGTCCACTAGGAGAAAACTATAGCTTTCTCTGATGTCTCTATAATAAGATTATTTAGACTTGGCTTTGCATGTTGATTACTTTTACCACTATTATACATTTCAGATGAATATTTATTGATATTATTTAAATAATTGTTGATAGAGGAACTTGTATGTAACTTTAGGAGGGCCTGAAGAGTTTCTATCACTTCTTTGATCTCTGAAGAAGGAAATTCTCAAATATCAAATTTCAAATCATGTTAACTAACCCCTTATAAATTTGCAAATATATCATCACTGACAGTATCAGCAGAAGTTAAATTATTTAAGGTAGTTAAACAAAACACATAATCATCCTTCAAATGCCTTTTGTAGCCTTAACTAGGGAAAATGCTATCTTATGACTGACTAAGCTGAGCTAATATGAACGAATTGAAAAATACATGACCAAATATGGTGAAAATGACTTCTTTATGGGAATCATTACGGAGGCCACAAATATCCAACGAACCTTCCAAATGATTTATCAAATTAATCTTTTTTTCCCTGCGTAGCTTCCTTACTGCTTCGGCAGAATATCTCCATGTAGAAATGGTTAAGAAACTTTTAACAAAAAGAGGATGATGACATGCTTGAAGAAGATATAAAAACATAAATAATATATTCACATCTATATTATTTTTTATAGTTCCTCCAACAGCATGGATGTTGTATTCAATATGTGAATGAGCTTCAAGCAAGCAGTAAAAATCACATTCTTCCACAGAGAATTCAACCTTTTGTGAGGTGAATACTTTAGGAGGTAATGAAATAATAGGTGCCCCATAAATGGTAGTATATTTTGTGTATAGGAGCATTAATGTGTTCAGGAAAGCTTGGAGCTTTTGGTATCCTGAAATTGGATTTCTGTAAATTGAAAAAAATAATGGAAGTGAAAGGATTATAAAAAAAATATGTATCATATTTAAGAAACCTAAAGTAAATTAAAATATCATCAAAATAATTCTAGATTGGTGTCCCAGAGAGACACTACCTTCGTTAGATCATAAACCCCAACATGATCTAGTAACTTGGTTCCTATGATTCTTAATACTCTGAGCTTCATCTAGAACCACCCTAAACCAACCCACTCTTGCAAGAGGGGCAGGAATAGGTTCACCTCAAGAGCCATTTTATTCCTTTCTACTCTTTGTCTTCCTAAAAGTCTCTAGTGGATTCTTTTTCCTTTAGAGAATAAAAGAGACAATTAGACTAGAATCATCAGGATTTATTTCAACTTGTTCATAATCATCTCCGAGATCTTTTTTTGGAACCTCCATACTTATGAGGGTACTTTGTCCTATTGCTTCCATGATAGACAAGGACATATAGATTGTATTTTGTGATAACCTTGTCACAGATTTCCTATGCCCATTTCTTAAGAGAAATTGTTGGACACACAACAAAAGCATAGGAAAATGGTTGGAATTTCCTCATAAAAAATGTGTTTTCTTTCCCCTTAATATAATCCTCAAAATAAATATCATTTGCATCATTATTTGATGTCTTTGTTTGCAAACATGTTGATACTAAAACATCTTCATCTATATTTACAACATATGTTTCAACCATTACTTGATTTGAATCTTCCTGAATTGATTTTTTAGGAGGCCTCTCCTTCAAAATTAAAGAAATAAATTAGACAATATTCCCAAGCCCTTGATAATCTACAAGAATACCACCAACACATTGCATGTTGGTTTTCCCTTGTAGAACCATCAAAGCGATTGAAATCCTCTCGTACTTTCACAAAGTTACTGACAAAAGACCACCATTAGGGGTAGCTCCCACTATTGGTAGAGCTTGGTACTGCAATAATACTATTAATTTCACTGCTTCATAATCCTTTGGCTAGGACGACACATGCGGATCAGTTGCATTTAATAATATTGGATAGCCTATCATAGAAAGCAAGTTCCTCCTTGCATTTTTGTAATCAGCCTCGTATTCTATATCTATATATCTCTCCCAGTATGTAATATCATTCAATTTAGGTTTCTCAATCACTTCCTCATCAATATTTAGTAAACCAAATTTTCAGGTAAAATAAAAGCTCCCACCACTCCACTCCTTTATTTATGGTTTTTGTTCAAAACTCCCACTGTTCCATTCCTTGATTTATGGATTATGTTTAGTAATACCACAAATCCGCTCCCACCTCGCTTGTAGCCACTATTCAAATCTTAGACCTATCCACACCTCCATGACTTGTGATTTTTGGTCGATCCTAGGCATGGAAGTGCAATCCCCAACATAAAAACAATTGTTGGAAGAAGAGCCCAAGGAGAGGTTAGCCATCAAGCATTCAATGCATTTACATCTCCAGCTTTCATGTTAAAATTCCATAGTATTAAAATAATTTTATTACAATGCTCCTTGGTTGAAGAGATAATGGTAAGCTAGTGAATTAAACACACAATATTTAGACCTTGCTTATTTAATTATGGATAAATGTTCTTGGGCATTGGAAAAAAATTGTTAACCACCCAATTCCAATCAAAATTATATATTTAGAATCGTTGAAAATACCCATATGTTCTATATGCTATTGAAGTGTTGAAAAATTGTGAAAGAACTCTAGATGTGAGTTTTTCAATTCTGGGATACATGAAACCATAATATGACACCTTGTAAAAAGAATCATAGCGCCCCTATTACCAAGTGCCTTTACATTACTAAATTGACCACTCCTCGTTATAAATGAAGAAAACTAGTTCTTTAGCAATGAGAATTCCATTGAATTAGGACATATCTCAGAAAATGCCGCCCTGAAAATAGATGGCTCCATTATGCGGAGAAAATCTCAACTTGATCACACCAAGCCTCATTAAGAATGGAATTCTAATCCAAATTGTCTTTTAAAGTTTCCCACTAAAGAATGAACCATGGAAGACAATGTTGTCATCATGTCTACTAATTGTTTAGACATGATAAATTCAAAGGAAAATATGGTTTCACAAACCTTTAGAGTTGGAGATCAGAAAATTTTCGGTACACTGCTTCAACATGTTAGTGGGTAGCAATAAAAATTTGAATTTTTATTCCATTTTCACATACAATTTTCATCCATTGATCTTCAAAGACAATATTTTTCAAAGGAGAATTTAACCTACAAAGAAAACATGGTAAAAATAATATGGTATGTTACTTTGTGTGAGAATTTTCTTTGATCACCTACATGACATTAGAAGGATCAGATCTTGATTGCTTCTAATTTTTTTAGCAACCCAATCAATTTCCTTCTGCTCCCCTGAAGCAGCTATAGCCCTCAATAAGTATGGAACTACAGGAGATAGGGTGTTTACCAAGGGCTTATTGGTCATCTTGGTCTAACCATCACAAATATAATGGAAAATCCATTACAACTATAACAAGTACCAATCATTTATAGAATCATCTATAGTGAATCTCTACTTTAGAAAGAGTAGTGTGTAGTTTCTTGAAGTTTGGTCCCTTGTAGCTGCTAGGTGCTTCATTTACTACCTTAAGAATGTCTTGAAAATATAGTGACCACACTATATTGAAGAGTATCCCACATGAAAATTCAAATCCATTACAACACCAGCAATCACGAATTAGTATTAGAATTATCTCTACATAGAATCTCTCCTTTCATAAAAGAGTAGTGAATACTTTCTTAAAGTTTGGCCCCTTGTAACACTGTTTTCATAACCACCTTCAACATGTCTTGAGAATATTTTGAACACGTTACATTGAAAGGTGTTCCATATGCAAATATGGCCCTGGAAACTCTATTTTTTGTCTCACCCTTTATCCAATATAATATATTTTGTAGAGGGTCCACTATTAAGTCACTTTCAGCTCTCTTCAATAGCTACAGGAACTTGTTATCCCTATTTTTGGATTTCTTGCTTTCTTGGGGAACTTGTAAAACTAGGCTTAATAATGTTCCCTTTGAAAACAATTTCTTTTTAGGAGACAACTTCACAAAACTAAACTCTTTGATAGAGATTTTAGAGAAAGTGGACTTTAACCGTAGTGTAGGACACGTTATTAGCCAAGCTTCATTTGATAGAATTCTGCAAGCATCTTCCACCAAAGGCTTATTTTTCTTGTTCCCGATCTTCGTCACATAATTCTATAGATGGAAATCAACATGAGATTTCCGTTGATTTTCTTCACTATCCCTTCTCCTTCCACCACTTCTCCCATAGTGAACACCACAACTAGTTGATAAACACGAGGCCATTGCAAAAAGAATTATAAAAGTAATAATAAACAGAAATATATGAATAAGAAAGGAAATTTTTGGCTAAAAGAGAATTATTTCTACATATATTCCACTCCAAACCAACCAAATGAAGTGTTTCCATGCCAAATCCACTCTTCAAATCCATGCTACTACACTCTGATTATGTTGTTTCTCTTGAAACATTACTATCATTATCCTACTGCTTCAAATGCCTACTCTTATGCTCAGACTATGTTATTCCTCTTAAAACACTATTATTGTCCTATTGTTCTCCAGATGACTGTTATTGTTAGTGATCTCAACCTCTAACATTTTTGTAAACAAAAATGTCAAAAATTTTTCTTTGGGCTTGAATTAGGTTTTCTAGGGTTTACATTTTCTTCCATTGGCTATGGAACCCTCTCCCATCCTATTTCTCACCAACTACCCTTCCTATATTTTCATTGCCTTCTGTGTTTTTTTGGAAAATTTTTAATAAGTTAGGATCTATTTCCTATGCTTCAAAACAGTTTCAACCAAAAATCACGGAACTAATAATTGCAAACTATTTAGCAAATCAACAATTCGAGTGCAGACTAGGTGTGGAAGAAGCACCCTCCATAGTGATCCCACTAACAAGATTTTTTCAATACATCACCGATTAAAATAAAGAATATGTTATCATTAAGAGTATAGGATTGAATGGACCCACATGTGGTGCTGGTTCATTCAGAGATAATCTAAACTATAAATTTCATTAATAAAATATTCTACATCTTCTCAAAAGGTACACTATATTTAACTAATGATGAATATTACTGGCCATAAAAGAAAAGTTCAAGCTATCCTTGCTACTCCATATGAGTATAATTTGTGTCCAATGGCGAATATAGTACACAAAATTGTATTGGGTTTCATAATATGACAAAAATACTGAAAAATGAACAAATAGAAGATAAGATAATTGTTGCGAACATAAAAAATGACTTTTTTAAAATCTCAATCACTAATTACGATCTTGATAACATGACTTTGAGTGATTAAAGCGACTTAAAACTAAAGTGCACTCCATTTAATTTCTACTAACCTTCTCCCATGTCACAGTTCCCTATTTATTTTGTTTGACTGGTTACCTGGGAACAAGGTACTACTAAGATTAAATATATGTTTTTGGAAGTTAAATATTCCCTCCACTTTACATTCATCCTCCTGCTCAATTTATTAGCTGCCACCTTAGTGCATCTATCCACTCCCTAAGTAGTTAACTTTTTATTTATTACACTTCTAATGTGTATCATATAAATTGGTGCATGCGGCATATATGCTACGTTATAACATCTTCATGCAAATGGGAAGAATTGAAGGTAGAAAAGACTTGAATAAGTCTATCCCTAGGGAATGTCATGGGTAAAATTTTGAAAATAGATAACACAGTTACATGAAAGGAAATCTCATGAACCAAAATAACTAGTTGGAGATGGAAATATGCACTTAAATGAAAGAGGGAAGCCTTTGCCTTACTCCATATATAACATTGATCGAAGTGAAAATGTTCTAGACCCACATCAAGGTTGATTTGTAACTTACTAAATAACATAAAATATTTGTGGGTTTAGGGATACTGGCATATTTTTCATTTTTAAGATTTATGGAATGAATTATGAAGGATTTAGTTTTGAGACCATACAGTTTTCTAAAAAATTCCAACAAGAACTAGAAAATGCATTATAAATTGCAAATAACCACAGTCCACTACCAAAAGAGAAATATGCATATACTACAACTACTAATAGAAGAGGTTAGACATAGTTCTTTTGTTGTCCCTTCTAATTTGTGAAGAAATATTTTATATGGAAATCTCATTTATTTATGTAACCTGTTATAATCGTTTCATCTTGCCTTGAAAGAACACCACAATAGAGTTCTAACAAATTATGCTTACACCAACATTATATAGAGAAAAATTACATTGAAAAATTTGGATTAAAATGTGATTAAATTATGTTATATTCTTTTCATAAAATCTTCTAATAGCACACCAACAGAGTTCGTAAGGAACTATTATTAAACCAACATAAAAAAATGTGAACTTGCATTTTAGATGGAACGTCAACATATAGAAGTTGCCTATAGTTCCTGAGTTGTTCCCTCCAATTCCTGAGTATTGAAGAAATATTTTAATGGAATGATTTTCAACGAATCCTTATTGATGCTCTTAATAGCCTGAACAATAGTTAAAGCTCTGGAAACTGTGGTTATGATCGGAATTTTAAAATTCTATATGCTAATTTGATTCATATAAACTTCCTTCCATCTATTTGATCTAATGCATATTCTGAATTTGCAATCACCATTAATTGAATCTGACCATTTTCAGTCATGTCATTTGCATATTAGTGATTGTTGAAGACAATTGTAAATAAAGTTCAATGAATATGTTTTATTGCGGAAGGTTTTGGTTGGTGAAATCTTAAACTTTGCGCCTTATGCCTACGAAGAATGCTTTACTGGTACTTTCCTTGGAATATTCCATAGGAAATTTTAATTCTGTGCCCTTCAGTTCTCGAGTGCTTCACATTCCAGGACCAAGACCGACATCACAACCTTGAAATTTTTCAAATGGAAGGACTACTGTTGAGATTTTATTTCCTATTTTTTAATTAAATCTGGAGGAAAATCTCATGTAAGTGACAACAATAGGATTTGTTGCTACATTGGCTCCATCAGTTTCTGATGAGGAGTTAATGCATCCTATATTTGTTGTGAGAGAATTTATGAGTTTGTTTTCATTCACAGCTATAAAATGTAAGCCCGTAGAGGCAAATTAACTGACAGAAAAATAGTATTAAAAGAAAACCCAAAGCAGATGAAGAACTCACCCAACTATGTTTTAATAAAGATGATGAATGAATTCATAGATGTCTTGTTAGGTGGACCTTATTAGGTCATTGCAAGGTAGAACCACGATAAAATCACGTATTTTATCTTGTGCAAAGTTTGTGTGTTAGTGGTTTTAATGTTTTTATCTTTGTGATAACTCCAACAGGTGGTATCAGAGCTTGGAAGGCTAGGAGAACGAGCAGCCAAACAGCAAACATTTGGAAGAACGTGGGAGTTAGTTTCACTGGACACACAGACACGTTAGGCACCATGGCTTGATGTGTCGGACTCGTTGTGACAGTGGAGATCTCATTTGGAGCACAACTGGAGGCCTCGGCGACAAATGGAGAGCGTGTTCAGAATTTAATGGGTATTTATCACCTCAGCCATGCTGAACTCGCAGTTTCTCTCGAACAGAATGGTGCTCTGTTACTCATTGTTTCATAATTCTTTTGCCATACGCAAGTTATCCTCTACTTGATCAAACACGGAATATACACCGGCGGTGGCAGCTTGGCTGCGTTGAACAGGCATTGAAGCCAGAGCATTGAACGATTTCAATTTCAGGTTTATTCAAATGCCGTAAGTTATTCAATCAATTTATTGAAACGATGTTTTGCATTTGGATTTGAGTTTTTACAAATCGGTTCATTGAAATGCTGCATTAACTTTAACTTTGACAAGTGGTAGTTTGTTGAAAGGTGGCTTCTTTCTAAATCGATTTTATTGAAATGTTATATGACATGCATATTGTAAATTGATATGTATTGAAACATGCAATGGTTCTTTAAAAAAAACAAAAAAACAAATCGATATGCAATATTAAAAAAAAAAGGATGGCGCTATATTAATTTAAGAGGAAGTGGCCCATTAAAAAAAAATGATTATAATGAAGTCATAAGTTGGAACTGCATGGTGTACAAGTTTTTAAATCGATTTTTTTAAGAAGGGTGGCATTTTTTATTAATTTGAAAAGTTTATTTTATGCCATGATATTATAAGGTGAAGGGAATTTAGAAATTGATTTGAATATTAAATGCCATTTGCATATGGTATTAAAGAAGGAAAGGAATTTTATAAAGGTGAAGGGTATATTTTTTTTTAAGGGCATTTTTTATTAAAAAGGGCATTCTTTATTAAAAAGTTGCAATTGGAGGTTGTTTTTTGTGACACAATATGGCAAAAACACAAAGTGCCCAGTTTGAGATCGAGAAGTTCAATGGAAAAAATAACTTCGAGATCTGGAAAGTGAAGATGTATGATCTACTCGTGCAACAAGGCATGGTGAAGGAGTTGTTGGGAAAATCCAAATAGCCTTACACCATGACAGATGATGAATGGAGTGACTTGGATGAAAGAGCACTGAGCGGCATTCGACTGTGTTTGGCAGATGATGTTTTGTTTAACATTGTGTCAGAGAAAACTGATGCTGGTTTGTGGTCAAAGCTTGAAAAGCTGTACATGACAAAATCCTTAACCAATAGGATTCTTCTGAAGCAACAATTGTACAACTTGCGCATGAAAGAAGGTACGACGATAACTGATCATCTAAATACCTTTAATACACTCCTGGTGCAGTTAGAAATTATAGAAGTAAAATTTGAATCAGAAGATAAAGCTGTAACTTTATTATGCTCGTTGCCCGAGTCATGGGATCATTTTGTTACTTCTATAAGTCTTAGTTCATCAGAAACCCTTGAATTTGATGATGTTGTTGGAGCTTTATTGTCCGAAGAAGAAAGGAAGAGGTCAAATTCAGAAACCTCTACATCAGAAGCAATGATGGTAAGAGGTCGTTCTAAATAAAGACGCTTCAGTAAGCACAACAACTCGTGTTCAAAATCGAAAGGGAAGAAGAGTAAGGTAAATTGTTGGTTTTGTGGCAAATCAGGACATTTGAAGAAGGACTATTGGAAAAGACAGAAAACATCCAAAGGAGACTCTTCGACAGAGAAGAAAGAAGAAAACATGACAGATACAGGTTAGGCATCGATTTCAGGTATGAGTGATGAAGTGTTATCAGTTAGTTTGTCTAATCATGATCAACGTTGGCTGTTAGATTCTGGTGCGTCAAATCACATGTGCATTCATAAAGAGTGGTTTAAAACTTATAAATCAATCAATGATGGAGTGGTTTATATGGGGAATGATGCCTCATGTAATGTTGTGGGAATTGGAAGTGTTCAGATTAAAATGTTTGACGGGACAAATAAAATTCTAACTGATGTAAGACATGTACCTGAACTAAGAAAAAACCTCATTTCACTAGGAGTACTAGACACTAATGGATATAAAACCTTTATTCAAGGTGGAGTAATGAAAGTTTATAAAGGAATTTTACTAGTAATGAAAGCAAAGAAGGTTGGAAATATTTTCTAGTTAGAAGGAAGAACAGAGTCAGATCATGCTTTTACAGTATCTGAAAACGACAGTAATTATATTCGTTTATGGCATCGAAGTTTGGGCCATATGAGCGAAAGAGGATTAAAAATTTTGTCTGATCATAAGTTACTTCCTAGTTTAAGATCTTCTAAGTTAGATTTCTGCAAACATTTTATGTTTGGGAAACAAAGCAAGCAGAAGTTTAAAACTGGAAAACATACTAGTAAGGGAGTCCATGATTATATCCATTCTGATGTTTGGGGTCCATCTCCTACAACCTCATATGGAGGATCGTCATATTTTTTATATTTTATTGATGATTTATCTAGAAAAGTGTGGGTCTACATGTTAAAGAAGAAGTCTGATGTGTTCACAATTTTTAAACAGTTTAGAGCATTAGTTAAAAACATCACTAGAAGAACCATTAAATGTTTAAGAACTGATAATGGTGGTGGGTTCACTTCAAAGGAATTTGATAGTTATTGCAAGGATGCTGGGATCGAAAGACATAAAACCACTGTATATACTCCTCAGAAAAACGGAGTTGCTGAACGCATGAACATGACTCTCTTAGAGAAAAATTGTCTGCATGCCTTGATTTGCGGGGAAGGAATTTATGAGACAAGACATGGTTCTCTGACTTTTTAGCAGGTAAATGATCACCATCAACTGCAATAGGATGAAAAATTCCTCAAGAGGTATGGAAAGGTCATCCTTGTGATTATTCTAAACTGAAAGTTTTTGGTTGTGGTGCATATGCTCTAGTTCCGAAACATCAGTGTTCTAAATTAGATCCTAAATAAAAAAGATATATCTTTGTTGGATATGATGATGGGACTAAGGGATACAGGGTGTGGGATCCTACTACTCACAAGATCATCATTAACAGAGATGTTAAATTTAATGAATCCTCACTTGAAAATCCAGATGTAGATGATAAATTGAAACAGGATAATGTACCTCAGCTTCAACACATTCAGTTTGAAACCAGTTCAAATACTGATGATAGTCGAGATGAACAAGTTTCAGATTCAGATCATGAACAAGTTTCAGATGCAGATCATGAACGTATTTCAGATGTTGATCATGAAGAAGTTCCTACAGATAATAATCAGCAAATTGTGGAAGTACCATAAACATCTTTAAGGAGGTCTACGAGAATCAGACGACTTCCTAAAAGGTATGATGATTATGCTACTTCAGTTGCTTTAACTGCTAACGATGATGACCCGTTGTGCTATCAGGAAGCTATAGAAGGTTCAAACAGTGGTAAGTGGAAAGAGGCTATGAAGGATGAGATGAAGGCGTTAGCGAAGAATGCCACATGGGATCTGGTAGAACTTCCTAAAGACAGAAAAACTGTGGGATGTAAGTGGGTTTACAAATTGAAGAAGGGTGTTGATGATACAGAAGACAGGTATAAAGCGAGGCTGGTCGCAAAAGGTTTTTCTCAGAAAGCAGGCGTTTACTTTCATGAGATTTTTTCACCAGTTGTGAAAATTGTTTCAATTCGGATTGTGTTAGCATTAGTTGCTTTACTTGATTTAGAATTACAGCAACTAGATGTTAAAACTGCTTTTTTACATGGAGATTTAGATGAGGAAATTTACATGGAACAACCGGAAGGGTTTGTTCAAAATCGCAACAGGAAATTTGTTTGCAGGCTCAAGAAATCATTGTATGGTCTGAAGCAGTCGCCTCGACAGTGGTACAAGAAATTTGATTCTTTCATGATGAGTCAAAATTATATAAGAAGTGAATATGATCATTTTGTTTACTTTAAGAAATTAAGTAATGGCATGTTCATTATCTTAGTGTTGTATGTTGATGATATGCTTTTAGCAAGCAAAAGCATAACAGAGATCAACAGGTTAAAGGCTCAGATGGCTAGGACGTTTGATATGAAAGATCTAGGAGCAGCAAGACAGATTTTGGGCATGGAGATTTTCAGAGACAGGAGCAATGGTAAGTTGTGGCTATCACAACAGAAGTATGTTGAGAAGATACTCTTGAGGTTTGGTATGAACAATGTGAAGCCTATTTCAGTCCCTTTTGCTTCCCATTTTAAGCTTTCTTCAAGTTTATGTCCTAACACTAATGAAGAAAAGGAATATATGTCTCGAATTCCATATGCCAATGTAGTAGGTTGTTTGATGTATGCGATGGTTTGTACTCGACAAGATATTTCCTTTATCAGACCAGGGTTATGCAGTAATTTATGAAAATCAGGAAGAAAAAGCGGAGTCGACGTAGCCCTGGGTGCTTCGGTATAAGAGGCTGCAAATGGTTCATTATTATCGATTTTCAGACAATTAGATATGTAGGATATGTTGATTCCTATTTTGCGGCGTTAGATTTGGATAAGAAGATTGACTTAGGTATGTCTTTATATTGCGGGTGGGAAATTTGTGGCTGGATGTCGACTACGAACATTGTTGCTTTATCCACTACGAGATCAATACATATTTTACTTCTTATGACAGTTTGGATGAGTTTGTTTGGTGAGTTTGGTAGGTTGCAGGATAGCATCAAGTTATTTTGTGATAGTCAAAGTGCAATTCACTTGGCTAAAAATCCCGCCTATCATAGTAAATCAAAGCATATACCTGTCAAGTACCATTTCGTAAGATAGGTTATCACTGAAAGGGGAGTGTCTCTTGAAAAGGTGTATACAAAGGAAAACTGTGCAGACATGTTCACAAAACCAGTTTTGTTAGAGAAGCTCCGATGGTGTCTGGCTTCTCTTGGCTTGTAGAAAAGATAAAAATAATAATGAAATAGGGTATCAGGCTAATTGTTGTCAAGGTGGAGATTGTTGAGATTTTATTTCCTATTTTTTAATTAAATCTGTAGGAAAATCTCATGTAAGTGACAACAATAGGATTTGTTGCTACATTGGCTCCATCAGTTTCTGATGAGGAGTTAATGCATCCTATATTTGTTGTGAGAGAATTTATGAGTTTGTTTTCATTCACAGCTATAAAATTTAAGCCCATAGAGGCAAGTAAGGATGATGAGGAATGTGTAGTGAGGAAGAGCTGAGCAGATGAGAAACTCTGCAATTGTATTTTCTCCAGTTGATGAATAAGATTGCCGATGCCCTGTTAGGTGGACGTAGCCTAGATTGGTTAGGTGAACCATGTTAAAATCTGCTATCTTTATGTTTGGTTTTCTGCTATGTGTGTTAGTTGTTTAATGTTTTCCGCTGTGATAACTCCAACAACTACTTCCTTGTCAAATACATTACTAGGAATAACTTCCTGTATAAAACCAATGTCTCAAAGAGATTTTCCTGACATAAGAAGGGTGACATACTTTGCTAAGGGGTGGCCAATTGCCTTTGAGACAAAAGGTACTGCCCATGATGCTCTAGGATTATCTTCAAGAAGGTAAACTTCACTAGGAAGTGTGATCGCATATTCGCAATACATTAGTCCACAGATGCCAAGCCGCTTTTCCAATTTATATGTCCATGATATAGTGACTGAAAAGCGTGTACGTGACACTATTTCCATAGGATTTGGTTGGTATATTTCCTATTAGATCATTTTTATGAACCTTGTTTCACATTAATACCCTTTAATTAAACACAGAAAAGAATAATAACTCTACAAAATAGCCTCTAATGGTTGGTACATATGTATATTCCATGTTTATTTTCCAAAATACTTCTTCCAAGTGCACTTAAACACCATAGATAGGGATTCATACAAGGGTCTAGTACTATTAAAAAAATTGGCATAACTTTTTAACTGAATAACCCCAAATAATTAATAGCCGGAAATTCCTATCACTTATTACTATGGGGAATGCAAAGGTACTTTACAAAATTGCTGACTCATGCTATATTATTGTATTAATATTTTTATGGTGTCCCATTTAGGACATTTGGAGAAAAAATAGAAATATATTCTTTTATTTAAGAATTTCAGGAGCGGTAGAATTCAGGGTAGAACCCATGCATTCCCAGTGCTAAGTTACTAATTCAAAAATTACCAATATATATAAAGAAATAGTTGGAGACGACATTCAATATGTTCCTTTCCCTGATTGATACCAGAACACATCATGATGCCAAGTGCATGCATAGGATCAAGCATAGGCCTTTAAAAACCACACAACACACTTTTGATAGAGACAACCCCTAATACGGATTTTAACCAACTGAAGTCTCTCTAGCTGAGGTGTACTTGCATAAAATAATTGTGAGTAATATTCATGCTATCATAATTGAGAGTAATATTCTTGCTATTGAGAGTAATATTCTTGTGTATTCTCATCACAAAATACTTTCATTATCTAAAGAGGTTAGAAATTTTTTTATACAATCATAATTAATGTATTCAACAATAGGGAACATACTTTATTTCACCACTCTGAGTCTTGGGAACATGATTCTGCGATGAAAGACAAAGGTGCAACACAAAGCTATATTTATCATGCATCCAATAGATGAAATAAAATAAAGAGAGTCAAACTTCAAGAAAAATAGTGTCCCTCTACCAAACAAAAAATTCAGTACAACTACCTCCTGATCTCAAGACTAAGGTGATTTAGAATCACCATTTGAACTAGCAAGCTTCCATGATTATTATGTGCTATTGGGAACCATTGGAGATACATAACAGGAGAAATGATACTGGCACTATCCCTTCACAACCTCCTAAAAAAAATATTTTATCAAATTTCAAAACAACAATGCATCTGAAATCACATTCTTATCTTATGTTCTCTACCTTATTTTTTATCTCACATGTCACGTGACAAACCTCTATGCAATTTTATCTTTTGATGCATTTGATTTTAGTACTAAATAGTGGTATTCATTTTTTGATCTAATGAGGTTTAATTGGTTTTTAGGATCACATATTATTAATGTTTATATGAAAATATGCAACATAATACATTCATTCAAAGTTAACTAATAAATTGTACACAAGTGTTGTCGAGGAGCTTCTGAACCATAACCTTGATCTGAGAAAAACGTTGGATTCATCGAATTACACACCTCTTACTTATCCTACAACTAAGGGTCATGTTGAGGTGGTTAATGAGCCTCTTGCTAGAGACAATTGATAAGGATTTGCAGAAACAAGGGAAATAATGCACTGCATCTGGCAGCAAGAAGTGGTTACAAAGATATTGTGAGAGCTTTACTAGAAAAGGATCCACAAATGGCTTGAAGAATAGACATAAATGGATAGAGAACAATGCACATGGAATCTAAAGGAACCAACTACATGTATATGGTGAAGGAACTACTTCAGGTTGACCCAAAAGTATTAATGTTACCTGCCATAAATGGCAACACACCATTTCATGTAGTTACAAGGAAGAAGTTTGAGGAAGTATAATATCTAGATACAACCTACTAGAATTTCATATAATTACATCACCTAGTTTAGAGTTTTACATTTTAATTAGTATGAGGAGGGAGTTGTAGGTTAAAGCAAGAAACACATGTAAGATTTATTTCCACTTGGTGCCAAAATCAATAAAATCACATAATTATTCCCTAAACTCAGAGAAGTTCATTCTTCAACCCAAAATTTTTTTGCAACAAAATCCTTCTTAACATCAACGCTAAATGATACATTCCAGAAATATTGATTTTAGTGAGAATAATTTGAATTTAGCAGTAATGTAAATAAACCATATAATTTTATAAAATCTGCTTCAACACTAAACAAAGCAAAGGGACCAAGTAAACAAATAGTGAATGAAGCTAAAATAAAGCAAGATGTCAGCAAGATTATGTCCAAACAAGGTGCCAAATCAAAATCCTTGAAGTGGCATTTATCTGTAATAAGATTAAAGAAAAAAAAATTATGTCAAAGCTCTTCATGTGTGTTGCTTTTAACTGTTTTACATCTCATGTGACATTAATAGCTCATTCATCTAATATCTTCCTATGGTAGGCTTGTGCTTAGCCAAATTACCCAGTGATCATGTTATTTATTTTATACAGTTATCCATATCTTAAACTATCATGAAGATGGACATTCTTTTAAAGTGATATTAATTTTTGAAAGTTAAATCTCTCTCCTATTTTTCTATAGAATGCATGTTTCAAATCCCAACATAAGCTCATTACATTAGATGTTTATTTCATGGGTAAAATATTTAACTTGCACTCTTTGTTTTATAGAACCCTTACTTTTAGTAATTTGTTTTATCCAAATATGAATTTATTACTCTATAATAGTTCTCATTTGCATTTCACTATTTTTATTGAGATGGGTTGCAATGATGTAACATTTTATTCTACCATGGAATTTTTTGGGCATTATAAAATGACATGCACATGTACATTGCAAAGCCCTAATTAGAAGCTTCCAGTAGGTAGAAATTCCACTCTAATGAGTTTTTTGTTGATATTTAAACTGTATTTATTGTAAGAGGAAAAAATATTATAGTTTGTGGAGAGTAGACAATTGTTGAACATCAGACATCCTTTTACCATTCCCGATGAGATTGAGACTTTTATTTAACAAACATTCAATATATAATACAAGATTTTGGGGTCATTTAACTTATACAATGAACATAATATATCATGAAACAAATCACCGACCAGTCTAAGAGATCACCAATTGTTTAGTTGTCAAAATAATTGATTTCCCTCATTAACCGATGCAAGACTTGTTTTTGGCTAGTATGATATTTTGGTTGAACTTGAATTTCACTTTGGGACAACAACAAACTTTACCTTTAAAATTATCGATAGGCTCTCTACATGTTTTGAGTGGAATTTTTATAGCATCCAAAACATTTTGAGAAACAATAATTTCCTGAACCAAAGTATATCAAAAGCATGTGTGCGGAAGGCTTTGCAAAGTTTTCTGAAGATAATCTAACCTTGTTTTAGCTACATGGAGACAAAGAAATATAATTACATCAAAGGTGTCTCCCTATAGTATTGTTACGGTGTAGCTTTGCACCTTTACAGAAAATTTCTAATCCTATTCTCTATGTATCTTTTATTATTCCCCTAGATCTATTCTATGAGGTAGATGGGGTATGTACTATATTTTTGTATTGTGTAGTTATTTATCCTTTGAGATTATTGTTTTCACAGCCCATTTCAAGTTGAAGTACTTGTGGGAGGACATAGTTATCATTGAGAGGTGGAGAGTGCTTTCCATGTATCCATGAAATTGCATCTTTAGATATTCATGCTTGGTGTGTATTTGGAAGTGTTTGCATTCCCCTTGGATAATTTTTGGTGTAATGGGTATTAGAGAAAACTTTGTTCTTATCATTTTAACATATATTTAGGAGTTTCATTTCAAGATCATTGTTATTGATCGTTTTATTTTGACATCTTTAATTTTTTAATAATGAAAAGAACTTCCAATTAGCTTTATAGACCCTACAACTAGTAGAATTAAAGCATGTAGCTCACTATTCATAATTGCATCATATATATTCACTATTATTTACTTTTTGGCATGGAAAATAGTCTATTAGAGGAATATTTTTATGTTTTCACAACAAATTTACATGATTCAGAAGGTGAGAAATCAATATTTGGTGTAATTAAAGATTTTATATTTGATAATTTTAAGTCATTTATAGGTTATGAATTTCTTCAAAGTTTCACTTATAATTGAGTATTCAAGTGAACATATTGAGTAACCTATACGTAACTATTTCCCCCCACCCACTTTTGATAACTTCCATAACCGAGAAGTAGGGTGCTCAGGTTCAATGCTATTTTTCCTGTTTAGTAAAAGATTTTCGAAGACTTTCTGAAAGATTATAATTTATTGAAAGTTGTAGAATTTTTAGTTCATAAAGTTTCAAGGTTTAAATATTTAAATTACAATTCTTTAAAGGGTGCTAGCACAATCAAAGAGCAGTTGCTTTACATGCAAGAGGTTAATGGTTCGATTCTATCATGCCTTGATATTCATATCAAATGGCGACAATAAATTTTTGGTGAAGAAGGCTCTTTTTACCATCACCAATGACCTTATGTGGAAATTTTTTGATCCTCACCCAAATATCAAATGGAAAGGGTCACTATTTGTAATCATTATTCGTGACGTACCTTGAATTTCACCAGAACACCTATACTTTTGTCTATGCACTTTTTGGTGACATTCAATTTTTGGTGATAGAGGCTCTTTTAACCATCACCAATGAGCTTACAGTGACATTTTTCCACCCTCACCAAAACATGAAATGGTGATTATCAACGAATGTCACCATATATCGACATCAATAGTGATGAGCATGAAAGTTACATCACAATAAATCATTGTTGTTCGTATGAAATGACTATCGTCACTATCTATCATTATAATCATTATTCATGATGAACCTTAAATGTCACCACAACACCTACTTTTGATGATGACACCTTTGGTAATGTTGAATTTTTTGGTGATAAAGGCTAAGGTTGTTCACCATTTCTCATATAAAATGTTGAGGGTGAGTATCCTTCATTATAAATAATTACTGGTGACAGAGTTTAATGTCACCGCAACACCTATACTTTTGGCAATGCCACCTTTGGTGTCGTTCATTTTTTGGTGAAGAAGGTTATTTTTTCCATCACCAATGAGCCTATGGTGACACTTTTCGACCCTCACCAATGTCCTTTTTTATTATAGTGAAATGAAGAAAATTATGAAGTTGTTTCGTTGGGATCTCCTTTTCCTCCACTCATGCCTAGGTATGTAGAAACTCAAGCACATTCCATTCATCACCATTTAGATTATCTTGGAAATCTTCAACCCCGAGAATGGAGATCATGTTGGAAAGTAATTCTCTGATCTCAAATTTTTCACTTGGTTCCTAAATGGGTCTGCATTTCGATGGCTTATTATCTGTCATACTTGTTTATTATTCAACCTCCATTTGGTGCTCCTTTGATTTATCCTCCACACCTATGATCATTTCATCATAAGGCCATCTGTGGATTAGAATCACAAAAATATTCAAAGTTATAGTCACCTTAAGAAAACCTTATTTATTCTCTTGTAGGGGTCTTCCTTATTATTTATGGCTTGCATTTCCATTTTATAACAAACATCATGGAATCCATATGAATTCTCTTGAGCTTTGATCACCTGATTCTCAGCGATTTTTAATGGGGATCCCTAATCAAGTATCCACAATAATGGAAATGGAAAAATTTGAAAGAGACATGCTCATAATCTAAGGGTTGAGTCCATATACTGTCATGATATTCCAGATTGATCGATTCTAGAAGGGGTTTTGAGATCTTCATGTATACACATATATGGGCATAAAACACATGCCTTATCCTTTTTGTAATATTTGATATTTTCACAAAATCCCCAATGTAATTACCAATTCTTTTCAAGATATCTAGTTCCCATAAATCATTTGGTAGGGAGAAAATTTGGACATGTATTAGTACCGCGAGGAATTAATATTTCTTGAGGTTATACAATTCCTATACAAACATCATAAGCAAGATTGAACTATTTATGAAATAAGGGTTCTTCTGAAACACCCTCTTTCTATCTTCCAGATCTTCAAAAATAGCAGTGAAGAAACCCTTGGAATTAAACCTCAATTCAAGTAAGCCCTTTGGTTTCCACTTAAATTGAATCCATTTTATTATATCCTATTCTTTGGAATGAATAACCATGAACTTGCAAATAAACACATTATTCTTCATAAATTTCTTCGGTTTCTCCAACCAGTTATTCAAAGTAACAAATTTGGGGTTGGATGTGGATTTTGGTAAGCATCTTTTTTTCAAGCAAGATTTCCATTGTGCCCCCAAAACTCAGTGATCCTCATTTCCTCCCTACCCACTAGCAGAGATTGTGGCTCCGTTTGGCTTCTTAACTGTGCCATTGACTTTATTCCTATAGGAGGGGGTTTCACCCTTCCATGTGGAAATTCATGGGATGGATTAGAAGGTTGATATGAGAGATAATCATGTTGATTAACCATATTAGCACTGTGAGATTCCTTATAACCCTTAGTATCTTGATGTTGTTGTTCAAAATACCCAGTAGAGCTCATATCCCTCAAGAAATTTCTCTTTGCATTTATAATATTAATCCAAAGGGTTTTTAATAGTAATATTAGGGCTTATAATCCCATGATTTGATATAAGAAACTTAGGGTTTAATATATTAATCTTAGGTTTTATAATATTAATCTTAGGGTTAATAATATTAGGTTTTATGATGTTAGTGTTTAATGTTTTGATGTTGGAATGGTGCAGAATTATGTCGAGTTGACAAACATTGTCTCAATGCAACAATCTATCTGACAATGGATGTCACAATGTTACATTACATTAAAATTAATTCAACGTAGTAATGTGACATTACAAAATTAGTTTTTAATATTACGGTTTATAATATTAGGGTTAATAATATTGGGTATTTAATATTGATTTTTATAATATTGTGTTTTATATTAGGTTTATAATATTATGGTTTAATATTGGGTTTTAATATTCATATTTTTAATAATGGATTTATAATGTTACATATAGTACTATTGTATGAAATATTGGGTTTTCAATAATGAGGTTTATAGCTACATTGCATTGCAATTTATTCAATTTCGCAACGAGACATTACAAAATTGAGGTCTAACATTGGGGTTTATAATAATAGGGTTTAATATTAGGTCTATAATATTCTTGGTTTTAATATTTTGTTTAGAATGAGGATTTGAAATATTGTGGTTTATAATATTGGATTTCCTATTCATTATTATAATCTTAGGGTTTGAAATATTAATGTAAGGATTTATAATATTAATATTAGAGTCGATAATATTAATCATATAGTTTATAATATTTATCATGGGGTTTGTAATGTTAATCCAAATAGTTACGATATAATATTAGGGTGTGTGATGGTGAGTTTTATAATGTTATGGTTTATCATATTTGGTTTACTATTTGGGTTCAATATTGTGACGTCGAAATGGTACAAAAATATATTGAACATCGTAATGTGACAAGCATCATCGCAATGTGACAAGCAATGTGGCAATCATTGTTAGAAACATGCATGAAACTGCAATTTATTAAATGTCATAACATGACATTGAGTGAATGATATTTTAATATTCTCGTTTATAATATTATGTTGAGGTTTTACGGTTTATTCTGGTATACTTTATTGTGTTTAAGGTTTATAATCATAGGGCTTATAATATTAATCATATGATTTAATGTTATTTCATTGGGTTTATTATTTGTTAGTTTACAATATTAACCCCTATCGTTTATTAATCCTCTAAGTTTATAATATTATTCCTCTCTTGGGTTTATTAATTCCTTGGGTTTATAATATTGATAATATGTTGCGTTTATAATCCCTTTGGTTTATAATATTAATCCCCAATATGTATAATAATATATTAGGGTTCATAATCTTATAGCTTATAATATTTATCTTAGGTTTTATATATTAACGTTAAGGTTTATAATATTAATGCTATGGTATAATATTAATCCTAGGGTTTAATATTGATCTCTTAGGTTTATAATCCTTTGGGTTTATAATAGTGATATTTAGCTTTATATTCTCTAGGGTTTAATATTAATATTAGGATTTATAATATTAATCCCAAGGTTCAATATTAATCCCTTATGTTTATAGTATTAATGAGCCATTAGGTTAATTAATCCATGGGTTTATAATATTAATCCTAGTGGTTTATAATATTAATCACTTGTATTTATAATTTTAATCTCTTTGTTCATAATATTCATAATCTCTTGGGATTATATATTAATAATCCCTTGGCATTTGGGGTTGTTTTTTAGATTATTAGGGGCAGTTGTTGTTGAAGTGGAAGAGTCATTAAATCCCATAGGTTTATAATATAATTTTTTGTAGGCTAGGTAGGACTAAATCTTCATCGTCATGTCCAAATACATCACCCTGGTCACCGTGGGGAATTGAATCATTGAATTCACATCAAGAAGTGCCCTAATAGCCAACTTGATCACCATTTATCCAAGACCTCGTAGACCCCTTAGGTTTATAATATTAATCCTTTGGGTTTATAATATTATTTACTTGGATTTTTAATATTAACTCCTTTTTTCTATGATATTGATTCCTTGCATTTATCAATCCCTTAGGCTTATACTATTAATAATCCATTCCATTTATTAATCCTTTGGATTTATTAATACCTTTCGTTTATAATATTAATCTCTTATAAGTCCCAGGTGTTGATAATATTAATCCCTTGGGTTTATTTTTGTGTTCTGATTATTATTAATAATCCATAGGTTTATTAATCCATGGGATTTATAATATTAATGGCAAGGATTTATAATATTAATCTCTTAGATTTATAATTTCAAAAATTCCTAATATTTATGATATTATTGATAATGTCAATAAATTTTCATATGATTATAATATAACAACAATTATAATAAATAATTATTAAAGTTATTAAAGTTATTATCATATTCATAATGTATTAATAATAATATTTTATAATATAAAAAATGTTTGGGAGATGGCTTATTTGATCCATAAATTATGAATAGAAATCATTCAGTAATAATCACATACAAAACATTTTCGTCAACGTTGTTTGAACCAAATATTGCGGTTCATCCTCAGAACAAGATGAGAGCATAGATCAAGCCCTGCGATTTAAATAGATGAAGAGAGGATCAAACTAGCCGTTATAGTATAACGGCTAGTCTAACCAAATTAGGAGGAAAATTAATTATGCACTCACCTAACTAGAAATTTAAATTATTTCTATTTACTAATAAAGTCAAAATAATGGTTATAAATAAATAATTAAATTTAAGCTAATTTTTTTTTATTTTTCATATATATATATATATATATATATATTGATTAATATTAAAAATAATAATAATAATAATAACTAATTAATTAATTAAACAATTATTTAATTAAATTTAAAATCTGTATAAAAATAAAAATAAAACAAAGCCTCAGAGGAATAAAAACTAAAAAAAACTAAGAGGATATGGCAGGGTTCCAGTTCCTGCTAATTAGATTCTCCGACCTTTTTTCAATTTCTAAGGCATCCCTTAATTTAGGATGATGAAAATGATCAATCCTAGCAATGACATTAGCTTCTTCAATGCAGATATGATGGTTAGTGTTTTGAACATGTTCTCCCAATGTAGAGGAGTGAGATCTACCATGTTTAAGGTGAGCTGCATGTTCGCAAATTATTTGATTAATGGATCAACTTGTTTCACCAATGTAAGGGGTTCCACATGAGAAAACAATTAGTTAAACACCTTTACCATCTTTAGGGTTTATTGGGTTCTTCAGAGATCTTAAAGAGTTTCTAATACTGCTAAGGGGCTTGAAAGTTGAGGAAACATTATGTTTCTTAAGGACCCTAGAAATCCTATCCTTGGTTCCTTTAATGCACAGGAGATTCACTCCAAAAACCTAATATTTAGAATATTTTTTGTTTCTAGGACCTTTTCAGCTCTATAAAAAGATTTGAGGCATTGGGAATCGTCATAACTGTTCTTGTTGAAGATGCTTAGGAGGTGGGATTTCTATTCATCAAGGTGGAGTAGATCTAAAATTCTAAATGCTCTGGTAGCTAAGGTGATAATAAAACCTTTCTTCTCACAACATAAATTATGCAAACTTGCATGTACATATTTCTCAGTGTGTGTTTTATTTCGGTAGACTTGATGGGAGAAAGAACCGTCATTTTTATTTTGATAAGAACGTCAAGAAAATGTAAGCTACCATCTACTTCATATTACATAATAAAATTAATGGAGTGAGATTGGATATTAAGATGATGGAGGAAAAGGTGCAACTAAAATTTACCATGAGACCAGATGACACAGGTGTCATCTATGAATCTCTTCCAAATCTTAGGTTGGAATAGAGTAGGGGAGAGGGCCCTGGATTCAAGATCCTCCATGAAAATATTAGCCACAACAGGGGATATAGGAGAACCTATCGCCACGTCGCATGTTTGCTCATAGATTACACTCTCAAAGCTAAAGAAAGTGGAGGTGAGACAAATCTTAACAAGATGAGAAGTATCAGGATCAGTGATGTGATTTATGACATCAATAGCATCATTGATAGGAATCTTGGTTTATAATGAAACCACATCGAAACTAACGAGCGTATCATTCGGATCTGTGATAGTGCCCTTCAATTCGTTAATAAACGAGGCTGAATATTTGACAAAGGAATCAGTCTGGCCAGTAAGTTGTCTAATATTATGGGTTAAAAATTTAGAGAGAAGGTATGTTGGGCCACCAATGGTGTTTACTATGGGTTGAATGGGGGCCCTTCCTTATGGATCTTAGGAGGACCATAGATCTTCGGAGTGAGGGGGTTACTTTCGATAAGATTCTTACTAAGGGAGTTGATAGAGCTACTAGACTTAATGGCTAAAGAAACAACTTTAGAAACCTTCTTAAGGGGATTCTTCTCAAGCTTATTATAGCTCCCACTATTGTAAAGGTGACCTAACATCTTGCTATGGTAATATTCCTTGTTTAAGATGCTAGTAGCTCCTCCTTTGTCTGCCTTAATGATGCAGGAGGACCCTGCAAAACCCACATTATCCCACTCTCTTGCATATAAAAATGCAACTTCAATGAATGCCCCAGATGAGACTCCAAGTCTGGGAAATTTCACAAACTTTTGCAGAAGCTTATAGTCTCACATCTGATGATTATAACAACCATTCCATAAGTGGAAACTCTCTTTCAATAATGACCTTATGGTTATGAACCAATACCCAACCCAATTCCAATTAAATCTCATGTTCAAGGTTGTTTCTCAAATGAAATTCTTTTTCCAAAGGTCTTTAGAAAAAGACTATAATTAAACCCCATTAGTTCCACCTTCCATCAATATAAATATAAATGGACTCCTTTAATAAACAACATTAAAACAAGCGTTATCAAATCCGATTTGATGAGTTGGGTTCAGAATTGGCAATGGAGTGAACGACATACAACATTTATAGAATCGATGAAAGACTCTCGACAGATGCAATAAAGCTGAATTCAATATCGTTGGATGGAAAGGTAGGAAATTTCATGTTGAATTGGCACTTTAATATAATGTCATGAAGACATCATTCATTGACGCTGGAATACATAAGAATCAATATGTGTTGATATTAGTTTGCCAAGGTTAGAGCCTTTAAGTTAGAACATGGTGAATATGCATAGATTGTGGGTCAATAAATAGTATGGTGAATACTTGGGACCTTGAACCAATGTTGGGGTTTAAACATGGTCCTGATGTGTATTAAAGGAGTCCATTTATATTTAGATTGATGGAAGGTGGAACCAATGGGGTTTAATTATAGTCTTTTTCTAAAGACCTTTGGAAAAACAATTTCATTTGAGAAAAAACCTTGAACATGAGATTTAATTGGAATTGGGTTGTGTATGGCTTCATAACCATAAGGTAATTATTGAAATAGAGTTTCCACTTATGAAATGGTTTTTATAATCATCAGATGTGAGACTATAAGCTTCCGCAAAAGTTTGTGAAACTGCTCGAACTTGGAGTCTCATCTGAGGCATTCATTGAAGTTTCATTTTTATATGCAAGAGAGTGGGATAATGTGGGTTTTTCATGGTTCTCCTGCATCAAGTGGTATTAGAGCAGGAAGGCTCTGCTGAAATTGAAGATATTCGTTTTTCTGAAAGAGTGCAGGAAGGTTCTGTTGAAAACTGAAGTGTGTTTTATTTGAATGTGTTCTAAATATGATATGCAAAGGTACACAATTGCAGTGAACAGGATTGTTGAAATGAATGGATGACAATATCATGCAGGATCTTAAAGGTGAGATAATTTTCTGATTTGAAATTTGTGGTTAAGGTTTATGGTTGTAGACAAGATGATGGCAGTGAACCTGACATTCAGCTAAAGGCTGGATAGGGAGGACAATTGCATTGTTCTGAAGAGAAGGTGAGTTGAGGAGATAGCCTAGAGAGAGAAAAAGAGAGTGCTCAAGAGGTTCTATAGGTAGTGAACCAATACTTACCAAAAGACCAAGTCTAGTGAAGTGGATTGGTGAGGTAAAAGGCAGCAGGAGAGCCTGCTATTGCAGAGGCTAGTGCAACTCATGGTGAGTGAGAAAATCATGGATAAGATTATCATGGAGGATCAGAGAAAAGGTTCAGAGGAATGCCACAGAGGTAAGATGAATGATAAATTCAGAGAAAGAGAAATTGCAGTAATGAAGGTACAATTGCAGGTACTACAGGAATGGCTGCAAGAGCAAGAAAACTAGAAAGGAGGATGGATCTTTCCACTGAAGGAAAAGAGAGTGATTTGGAAACCATTGTAGATGAGGTTGAGGCAAAGTGAGATTTCCTTATTGAAGGAGGAACTTAGATTTCTTGAGCCAGAGATGGAATTTGAAGATTCCACACACATATCTGTCCAAAGGGAAGTGTTGGAGGAAGCAGTCAAGATAGAAAAGTCTTGCGGTTTTAAAACTAATAAGTTGTGTATGTTTGCAGGTTCAGTACAGGGAGATGAGAAAGCTTTAAAGTTTGTTAAAAATTAGGAGAGAGAGTTGAATATGAAATCTGTTTAGATCCATGCTGAGATAGCAAGATCTCAGGAGGAAATGAAGACAAAGAAGTCTAATCATAATATTAAAGCAGAAGAAGGGAGATCATCTGATGATGAATCAAGAGCTGGTGAAGGTATGGAAAATTGTGTGAATCTTCCAAGTTCTACCCCTAATGAAATTATTGAATTACATAGGAAACTAGATCTTCAGAGAAGAGAATTGGAGAGAAAGAGGACTTATGTACAGGATAATTTACTGAGGAAGCAAGGCAGGAAGGTCTTCATGAATAGTGTTTATGAAGCAGATGATGGAAAGAAGGAGAGACTAGCTGATAGTCTCATGATGAATGAAAATCAGCATACTGATGTGATAACAAAGAATTTGGAAGAAAACTCAGAGCAGCATACCGAAGTGTTTCCAGAGAAAGCTGAGGAGAAAGCCAGTGAAGATTTTTTTAGTCCTGAAGAAGACTTGGAACTACAGAGAGAAAACTTGGTGATTGAATCAACAAGTGAGACCATTGGGTCTTTTGATTTTGAAGCTGACAATTTGATTGTGTTTACAGGTATTGCAGAAGACAATCCATCACTCAGAATTGTCTTGAGAGAAGAACAATTGTTGCAGAAAGAAGATGAGACAGTCATGTCTCATATGTAGAGGCTTGTTACCATGGGTGACAAGAGAGAGTTGGCTTGTCTGTATAGCCAAGAGAAGACTGTGGGGAAAATTTTTGAAACTGCTACAGTAATAGAGGATGAGGCTACAGTGTTTGAAGAACTTGATTTCATTGCCAGAATCAGTCAAGATGATGATGGAAAATTACTGAAGATTGTCAAAGGGGAAGACGAAGGTTATGTTGGAACTAATTTGTAGCATGTTGATGAAATGCTTGAGAAGAAATGGATGAAATGTTTGCTGGAGACATTTTAACTAGAGAAAGAAGTTGCAGATAAATTTGCAGGTGATGAGAAAAAGAGTTGCAGAGGGATAGGAATTTTGGGAGGCAGCAACATGTGGGGTAGCATCTGCAGGATTAAAACTAGTTTTAGCAACAATCGGGGAGGTAACGGCTGAGGCAACATTGACAGAAGCAACATCAATGTTGGCAGAAAGAAAAGAAGTAACAGCAGAAGCAGCTACAGTAGCTGAATTAACAGAAATTGGAGACAATAGTGGTAGGCTGGACATAGAGATTGAAAGCATCAGAATACTGATGATGAAGGTGTCTCAGAGGTAGCAAAAGATAGCAAGAAAGAAGAAGAATTTCAGCAAGGGAAAGACAAAAGTAGAGTATGAAAGCATAGTTGGAGGCAGGATGCAAAACAAGATATGGAAACCTGGAGGAAAGCAGCAAGCAATAGCAGATGATGACTTGCAGAATAAAGTATGGGATCTAGGAAGACAAGGACAAAGACTTAAAATTCATGATCAGGAGATCATGATCATTTTCAACCTTGGGAGTCTGATGCAAGAGCATTAGGCAAAGAGAAAATACTTTGTATTTTATTAAAACTTAGGGGTTTTTAAGTTTTGAGAGGAGCTAGATTTTTAAGAATGATTTGAGTGGGTTTTAAGTATTTTTAATTAAATATTGTAAATAATTGAGAATATGAGAGAATTTGATCAGTTCAGGATGTAAAGGGATTGAGAGTTTTTTCTAAATATTAATTTAGAAATTAGTTTCATTAATTATGGGTGAAAGAGGATCCTTAGGGATTCAAGAGTGATTTTAGGATTTTGTTGAAAAGTTGAAGGGATTGAACTTAAATTAGATCATTATAAATTGTATAAATTATCAAGCCTCGAAGGCATTGAAAAATCAGAGAGTGTGAGTAGAGAAATAGAGTAGGGAGCAGGGGTTTCTACCTGGAAGCCTTCGGGTAGATTGTAAAAGGGCCAATGATTTGGAAACTAGGCCAAGGAAGAGATTTTTATGTAAGTATTGTGTGTATTAATACAACATTTGATTTTCTGAAGTTTATGCCCATTATTGAGGTTGTGTAGAATTGAATTTGTGTGTTAAATGTATGAAGGGGAATTCGATCCTTCTTGAATTCTGGAGTTATTATGTTGTAAGGGAATTTTTATTTTAGTCCCTGTGGAAGAAGTTCAACTTTTGCAGAATTCCATTTAACACTATTCGATAAAATCGATTGAATCGATTATATTCGATCCTTGATTGTTGGTTATGGTGGCAAAGAAGGTGTTCTCACCTTCTTGGTTTCGATTGGATTATATCCACTGGGTTAAATCGAAACGCATTTGATCCGCGGTCTATATCTGCTGGCTTAAGTTGAAAAGCATTTGATCCACGGTCTTTGTTGATTAATTATATGTGTTTTGACCTATGGAAGGTTTCAGTAAGAACAACAAGTTTTTGTAAAGGATGCAGTGTTACTATGGAAACGAGTCATTGATATATTTTTTGCGCTAATCTCTATCTGTTGATATGATGTCTCAATCGTTGAATAATGCGTAGGAAATTTTCATATTTTGTGAACCTTTGGTTTGTAATTCTGCACATCACTGAAAGGATTGGATGATACAGTCATCGATCAATAGATGTATCGATGACCCAAAAAAAAATTTAATTAATATTCTGAAACCTTATGGTTGAATAAAAAGCCAGATGTTAAATCTGGTCAAGCAGAGATCGATTGGGAGTCAATGCAGAACCATGAATGGAGCAAGGCTACCAGACTTTAATATTCTGTGAAGTATCGATTGATGGAGGAATTATTTACTGGAACACGACACCAGAGTTGCATGGTCTGATATAAGACCTGAATTACGTTGAAGCTATGGCTGAATGGTTGGCGCAGAGATGCATTGGGACATATAGAAACTAATGGTAACACAGAGAAATCGTGAGAGTGAAGGTTAGTAAATCCTTGAGTCAAAGGAGAAATTAGGAAGTGGAGTTATGAAATGAGGAACAACAAAAAGCACATTAATCAGTCTCAGATACAACTTGGGATCGATTTTAATACATAACATTAAAACCAGCGTTATCAAATCCGATTTGATGAGTTGGGTTCAAAACTGGCAATGGAGTGAACGACATACAACATTTACAAAATCGATGAAAGACTTTCGGCAGATGCAATCAAGCTGAATTCAATACCGTTGGATGGAAAGGTAAGAAATTTCATGTTGACTTGGCACTTTAATATAATGTCGTGAAGACTTCATTCATTGATGCTGGAATGCATGAGAATCAATATGTGTTGATATTAGTTTGCCAAGGTTCGAGCCTTTAAGTTAGAACTTGTGAATATACATAGATTGTGGGTCAATAAATAGTATGGTGAATACTTGGGACCTTGAACCAATGTTGGGGTTTAAACGTGGTCCTGCTGTGTATTAAAGGAGTCCATGTATATTTAGATTGTTGGAACGTGGAACTAATGGGGTTTAATTATAGTCTTTTTCTAAAGACATTTGGAAAAAGAATTTCATTTGAGAAACAACCTTGAATGTGAGATTTAATTGGAATTGGGTTGTGTATGGGTTCATAACCATAAGGTCATTATTGAAAGATAGTTTCCACTTATGAAATGGCTGTTATAATCATCAGATGTGAGACTATAAGCTTCCACAAAAGTTTGTGAAATTGCCCAGACTTGGAGTCTCATCTCGGGCATTCATTGAAGTTGCATTTTTATATGCAAGAGAGTGGGATAATGTGGTTTTTGCAAGGTTCTCCTGCATTCCAGTGTTAATGAATGAAGTCTTCACGAAATTATATTAAAGTGCCAAGTCAACATGAAATTGATTACCTTTCCATCCAATGCTATTGAATTCAGCTTTATTGCATCTGTCGAAAGTCTTTCATCGATTTTGTAAATGTTGTATATCGTTCACTCCATTGCGAGTTCTGAACCCAACTCATCGAATCGGATTTGATAACACTGGTTTTAATGTTGTGTATTAAAATCGATCCCAAGTCGGATCTGAGATTGATTAATGTGCTTTTTTTTGTTCCTCATTTCAGAACTCCTCTTCCTAATTTCGCCTTTGACTCAAGGCTTTACTAAACCTTCACTCTCATGATTTCTCTGCGTTACCATTAGTTTCTATATGTCCCAATGCATCTCTTTTCCAACCGTTCAGCCATAGCTTCAACGTAATTTAGCTCTTATACCATACCATGCAACTCTGGTGTCGTTTTCCAGTAAATAATTCCTCCATCAATCGATACTTCACAGAATATTAAATTATGGTAGCCTTGCTCCATTCATGGTTCTGCATTGACTCCCAATCTATCTCTGCTTGACCGAATTTAACATCTGGCTTTTTATTCAACCATAAGGTTTCAGAATATTAATTAAAACATTTGTTGGGTCATCGATCCATCTATTGATTGATGACTGTATCATCCAAACCTTTCGAATGTCTACACAACCTTATCAACCGTTTAGTGATGTGCAGAATTACAAACCAAAGGTTCACAAAATCTAAACATTTCCTATGCATTATTCAACGATTGATACATCATTTCAGCAGATAGAGATTAGCGCAGAAAATATATCAATGACCGGTTGCCGTAGTAACACTGCGTCCTTTACAAAAACTCGTTGTTCTTACTGAAACTGTCCATAGGTCAAAAAACATATAATTCATCAACAAAGCCCATGGATCAAATGCGTTTCAACTTAACATAGTGGATATAGACCATGGATCAAATGTGTTTCGATTTAACCCAGTGGATATATTCCAATCGAAACCAAGAAGGTGAGAACACCCTCTCTGCCACTGTAACCAACAATCCGGGATCGAATCTAATCGATTCAATCGATTTTATCGAACAATGTTAAAATAAATTCTGCAAAAGTTGAACTTCTTCCACAGGGACTAAAATACAAATTCCCTTACAACGTAATAACTCCAGAATTCAAGAAGGATCGAATTCCCCTTCATACATTGAACACACAAATTCAATTCTACATAACCTCAATAATGGGCATAAACTTCAGAAAATCAAATGCTGTATTAATACACAGAACACTTACATAACAATCTCCTTCCTTGGCCTGATTTCCAAATCATTGGCCCTTTTACAATTTGCCCGAAGGCTTCCAAGTAGAAACCCCTGCTCCCTACTCTATTTCTCTACTCACACACTCTGATTTTTCAATGCCTTTGAGGCTTGATAATTTATACAATTTAGAATGATCTAATTTAAGTTCAATCCCTTCAACTTTTCAATAAAATCCTAAAATCACTCTTGAATCCCTAAGGATCCTCTTTCACCCATAATTAATGAAACTAATTTCTAAATTAATATTTAGAAAAATCTCTCAATCCCTTTACATTGTCAAGTGATCAAATTCTCTCATATTCTCAATTATTTACAATATTTAATTAAAAGTACTTAAAACCCACTCAAAACATTCATAAAAATCTAGCTCCTCTAAAAACTTAAAAACCACTAAGTTTTAAGAAAATACAAAGTATTTTCTCTTTGCCTAATGCTCCTGCATCACTTAAGAACAACAATATTAGGGTTTTTTTTTAAGGACTTAAAACTTCAAATTCCAGCTCAGAAAGGTTGCTCCCGGAGGCTTAGATTTTCTCAAAATAACATCACTGTCTTGTCTAATAATGTCTTTGGTTGAATCAGGTAAATCTCTAGTCTCGTATTCAATGTTGCAAATAATATCTTGCATCGAAATTTTCCTCGGAGCTAAGGCAAAATTTAAAGCCCTTCTCCAAACGACCATAGACATGACAATCAAAATAAAATTTTGAAAAAATTAATAACGTTATTTATAGGAGGGAACAAAGATGTTCCAAAATTATTATTGTTACCATTAGAATTATTCTTAAATTAAAATTCATTATTATTATTATTATTTTTGGAAGAATCTACACTATTTATGTCAATATTCTCAAAGTTATTATTATTAATATTAAATATTTCTTTATTAATACTAATGTTATTATTCTTATCATTATAAATCTTATATTTTATATTTTAATTATCAAATTTATGTTTATAAATATTATTAATAGTAACAAAGATATTCAAAACTTTTAATTAATTTTTTAAAAATATTCGTATTAGTATTAGATTAAAAAGAGTTAGTTAAAAAATAGGATTCAGGACAGGAAGAATGATGATGGGAAGAAGAAGGGCATTCGGTTTCATATCTACCAGCAATTAGGGAAAATTTTAAGAACCCCCCTAAATTTATATATATAATAAATGCGTGAATCTGCATGATACATAGGAAAAATGGAAGGCAATTTTATTAATAATATAATATGTATATATAATTTTTTGGTGAATCTCTCACGAGATTATATTATCTTGTGAATTCATGGTGAATCACCAGTACAAATGGCGAATCACTACTACAAAATGGTGAATCGTTGTCTAGTGGAGTTCGCGGTGTTGGTTCCAATGAAGATATGGTAGTTGAACCAGGAGTAGAAGGAAGAGAACCACCGAGACGAAGCATGGCACATGGTGACTCATGAGGGAAGTAGTTCTCGTACACTTTGGAAAACATGTTCTTCTAGTTCTGCTAAGCGTAGTGTTGTTGCTCTTGCTACTACTAGCACTGATATTGAGTTTGGAGAGGAGTTTCAACAAATTGGGATCTTTGCAGATCATTTTGTTTCAACAATCCTCCAACATAAAGGCCCATTCCTCTGTCGATTTCTTCAATGAGCAGAACAAGTCGAACAAAAATTAAAATGCCAGTAAATAATGAGCATTATCAATACGAAAATCCATACACACCTCCAAACCGACAGTTGTGTCTCATTGTCTGCTACGCACATCCAAACCAACTCAGCTCATGGCAGAATTTAGAAATACCTGCAAATTCCATACATGGCACCGAAGTGGAAAGGGAGTCTAATTTTGATTGCTGTAAAGGATGGTATAAATATAAACATAAAATAGTGTCAAAGCACCAGCGATTCTCATGCACTGTTGCTTGAGTCATTATCATGCAATATTTCTTGAGGCAGTATGCCTAACAAGAAATGAAATGATTTTCCAATTTAGGTAAGTGACAAATTTAGATTTACTTATGAAAGAATCCAGTAACCCAAAAAATATATATATACTTACCCTGATTTCATCCACCAATATAGATTTTTTTATAATTCTATAACCATTTCTTTTTCATGCCATATTATTCTTCACTAATGAATTGTCATTACAATTTTCATAGCTCTCACTGCTTTAAATATCGTAGCTTGAGATGGATAAAAAAATGGTAAAATATTATTCACTAATGAATTGTTATTATAATGGATCTCTATTACTATTTTTATAGTCATTCATAAATACATGTTTGTAATCCATGTATAAACCTCTCACTGGTTATCGAATCCTAGCATGAGATGGATTTATCTTTCATTGTTATTTATTTTAGCGTTCTTTCTTTTAAGAAGACTTAACAGAAATTAGCTTAATATGGATTTATCTTGTTTCTTTAAACATTCTCTCTTAAGAGAATCATATTCAAATTTATTTTCATTCTTCTCTCATTGCAACCGAATAAAATATTTCAACAAGCACTAGACAAAAAATGAAATCGGTAAACTAGTCAATTGCTTGAGAAATAAAATTCCATTCCAAAAGGGAAAATACATATTCATTTCACATGAAATTAAGTCCTGCATGTATCTGGTCAGACTAAGTCACATACAAAAAAAGAGACCTTCAATCCATTGTAATTCATGGTCTGCAGATGTGCAAAAAGACATAATTTGTTACTTGTTTTGTTGTGGCGTGAGATCTGTAGGATAAAGAATTCCCTTCTTCTGGTCTTTTTTGAAGTGGGCACATAGCATAAATTCTGTTATGATGTTAAAAACCATAGATTAATGCCACAAAAACTCAGCAGTTACCATGAATTCTTACAGTAATGCCATTGCATAGCAATTTGCAGTATATCTGTTTTTCATGCCATATAAGCAGTGCTAATGTGACCTTACAATTTGCAAAGAGGGATACATGAATCTAAACATTGAGTATATCAGAGACTAGGTAAATGAACTTGCAGAAGGACCTCCCCTGGTCTGCTGCGTGTTATAAGAATTGCAACTTTGACACTTGTGGGAAACAATGTGAAAATTTACTTCAGAAGTTACTCCACAGTCATTGCATAAGATCCAAACTTGCTCAAAATACCAATGAGAAAGTGGTCAGGTATTCTCTCACGCTACTAATGGGTTCTAAAATATGCCTCCAAACCATACCACATGAACATCAGACATCTTACCATTTTTTTCCGATAAGCTTCAGGCATTGGAGTCAAAGAAACCTACATGATAAAATAAATTTATCATAATCCACTCAAGGAACTTAAAAATGCAATTGCCATTTGACAAAAGAAAGTTTCAAATATGAGAAATTAAAATTAGCAAAAATACATATAATAAGCCACTCTTTATAGAACCCATTACAAGGTAATTTCAATATGTTCATATTGTCATATATCGTAATGATATAACAACAAAATAGCTACCTCTTCATCAAGTTTCTCCCATACTTCAGACATATCACAGACAGATTTGGAGCACACTGGACAAGCAAATCTGCAAAAGAAAAAAAAAAATTTAGAATGGAAAGACGCTTAAAATAAAATTAAAGTTGCGCCAAGCTGTGACCACAGATGGCTAGAGAAGGTACCATCAATGGGTATATCAGTGCAAGTATATCTAGAGTTCTGTGATACTATAGATAGATAGACTAGAAACAAGTATAATATGAAATTATAGACAAATGGGAAATCTCAAGAGGTTGTGAGCCAGAGCACAAAACAGACCACATATGAAACCTACTAAAGATGCTCGTGCATCTCTTTTAAGCAATGCATGTGAATAGTATGACCACAAGGCAATACGCTGATAACCTTTATAGAGTCGAATAAATACTGTAGAGGAGTCAACAAAGGAGGGTTCAGATATCCTAATAAATTCAGTCTAAAATTTAAATTATGCTTTAAAAAGAAAACTACAATTACTACACTATGCAGATAAGTGTGACCTACATCAAAACACACGGCAGTTGTGAACCGTGGTGAATTTCTTTTTCCACACAAGGGTGGAAATCCTTCAAGAGGATAGAGTAGCAACATCCTAGAAAAAGGTACACGGGCAAATAAATCATTCTCGCACTACAATGAAACAAGGGAAGAAGCGGTGATAATTTTAGAAGAAGTAGTGGTAATTTGAGAAGTCATAAAGAAGATACCACATTTATAATAGTGGAAGAAATTATCCTTGCCACCGGTTCTGAAAACCAGCACAACTAACTAAAGTCAACTACAATAAATGCATCTAAATACATTTCACAATAGCATGAAATATTACTTTACTACATAGAAAGAGACATTAGATGCATAAAGAGAAAAGCATACCTGCAAATTCCACATCCATCACAGTGTTATTGTTGTTTTGAGTCCTGGAAAACCAAAGTGGCAAGTACAATTAGAACCAAAAGCATATACATCCAAACCATATTTTTATAATTTTGTCAGAGTAAAGCTCTTTTTTTTCATGGACCAGAGCTATTAAACCTGAAAATCCATTAAGAATGTACCTTGTCATCAAAGAAATTTCGTTTTTCACAAAAGTAATTTCCCATACAAACACCACAAGTAACGCAGGTTTGTTGAACCTGCAAAATGGCAGTGCATAGTATTTTTAAAATAACTCAGAAAACATTATAGTGTTTACCTCTAAATTTTATGCACATAACCAAAATTAAAAAAGCTCAGCTCTTACATATTTTTCAGTTCTACAAAGTGAACAGATAACCTACAAACATACAAGAATAACTATAAATAACAAGAGCAATATACAACGAACATACAAGAATATAAACAAAAGCAATATACTAATTCATCAAGTTAGATAAGATTTGCTAGATAATTGATCATTTATCTTTTGAAAATAATAAAAATTAAACCGTTACATCTTTCAAATGTACCTTTAGAAAATGTTATGATGTTACACCCTAAAAAACCTTCGCTAATTACAAGGAATACATATGGTTCAGAGCATTAAGACAAACATTATAATGAATAACATCCAACTGGAAAACAAGATAGAAGCTTATATTTCGAAATTCATGCGAGGTACATCATGTCTGTGAAGTGGATCGACATCCATTGAATTCTGTTTAGATATGAGTTCAGTCCATACTATACCCTCACAAATGAAATTGGAAGAGACATAATTTTCTAGTTCTATTTTGACAAGCATATAAACCAAAGGCAACCGTCGAACTTGAAATAGCTACGAATGCAGTAAAGAAAAAGAAGCATACTTTGGCCTCATTATGACAATGCCTTCAGTTAAAGACTTCATTACAACACGAAGCCCTTATTTGGCATCTCCGACGGTAGTGTGAACATATTCCATCAATTATCAGTATCAAGAAAACACGCATCAGTAAAATCAGCCCTGTATGGTACATTTTTCACCATTTTGTAAGATGCATGGAGATACCAATAATAATATATCAAAATTATGTATAATTAAATAAAAGGTATAAATGATATATTAAAGAACAATGTATTGAATATCTCCATTCTATTTCAAGGAAGAAATACCAAATACAATATGGGTATGCATGTCAAACAATGTAGGCACTCACTACCTTAAATATTTATGTTAACGACAAAAAATAACCACGATGCATTCCTCCATAGTTAAAAACAAAAATGTCATAGCCCCACTTTAATGAATGATACTTTTGCACATACTTCAATTCCCTGAGATTCATTGTTTTAGTATAAAGTAAATTAAGCTGAAGAAAATAATGACACCCACAGAAATACTATTCTCATGTAAGCAATACAAAGAGGCCACTTTAGCACAACCTATTTTCTTGTTCTACGAGATCCACATGCACCAACTATAGGTTTCCTACGTTAGCAAAAGAAAGAATCTACTCCATTTTTTTACCATTTAATGAGAATGCCCAAAGTTTCTCCTCCTTCAATAGAGAACTATACTTGGTCTAATGAAATATCAAAATCATAAAGAAAGGTATTTGATGGCCATGATAACTTCTCAGATAGTAAGTTTTGACACAATTTTGATACCATGGTTCAAACAATCAGATGAAAGAATCCACTCCATTTTTTTATCATTTAAGGAGAATGTCCAAAGTTTCTCCTGCTTCAATAGAGAACTATACTTGGTATAATGAAAGATCCAAATCATAAAGAAAGGTAGTTGATGGCCATGATAACTTCTTAGATAGTAATTTTTGACACAATTTTGATACCATGGTTCAAACAATCAGATGAAGTGATGTTCTATAGACCTCGCTGTTAGAGAGAAATTTGAAATAAAGCCCACTCCATTGAAGGGTGCCAACGGAAATGTATTGTTGGTTGAAGGACACAAAGAGGCTACCCCATAACTTCTACTAGATTATAAGAACACACAATTCCTCATTTTTCACAGAAAGTTCCATTACTACACTAGTTCAAGGGTGCTATGAATAAGTACCGTGAAAATGTAGGGGTTCAATTTATTTCATTCACTTTATATTTTCAGGATATGGGCATATTGACTTCCAAATGTTTAGGTCAATGGAAATTAGAAATAAAATTTTAAACCATTCCCTTCTCTTGGTACAGGAGATGAGATGTATGCATATTCCCACATATTTTTTATAACAATTATGAAATATGTAGGTATGCACTCATATGGCTCATGCATCCATAAGAAAAATTGTTCAAATTTCCAATTGCATACTCCAGGTGCCAATTTCACATCGATGTCGGTGAGGGCAGTATCTAAAACCAGGCTAGCAACCATTAGAATCCAAGTGTCCTGGATCCTTGTCTTCTCTAGAATCCTACCACAGAATGCAAAAAGCAAGAAAATACTTTGCTACTATATCACTTTCTCGATGCCATTACACCACTCAATGGTTCCATGTGAGAGGATATTCACAAAGTAGAAAAAATGCATTTAGCCTGGTGAACCCCAAAAATAAAAGAGCTCCATGAGTAAAAATATTGAAGAAAGAATGAAAGGAAAATTTGTAAAAAGCTTATTTTGAAATTAATGTATACTAATAGCACATAATCTGACCAGAAGGCTTCAGAGCATTAGAAAAACTCCCGAATTCAAGATTTGAAGAAAATGTAAAGAGACTGACAGGAGATTAACTTCAAATACAAAGAATTGTATTATGGGATTCTCTCTATTTCTATAGTCACAGAAAACCTCAAAAATGAAGAAAAACAAAAAGAGAATATTAAAAAAATCATGTGTAATAGCAGTGCATCTAAGTCTTGTCACCCAGTTTTAATGAATTGATTTGAATTTAACTACTAACCCATATTGCATGCATCCTTGATTAAGCGTATATTTTACCACCATCGTTGGCTTTATGTCAACTTCACCCCCCTGAGTAGAAGACCAAGGGCTACAACACTCAACTTCCATGATTCGAATTCAAATCCCTTTCAAAACTCTACCTTCTCACAATTTACCTGAAAATAATACCCAGAATCAAACCCTAATCGCACATTCTGCCAAGATTCGTGCCTAGAATAATAATGCACACCAGAATATCCAACATACCCAACATAAAAAAATTAAGAATAGCTTTGCCCCATTAAAAACCACCAAATCCCGGACTTTTAAACCCACTACTCAAATCAAAACCACTCGGGGCAACCCATCGAAACTGCCACACTTAGCACAATAGACAAATATAGCAATCAATAAAATAAATTTTCTACTGGAACAAAAGGTATTTAATTACTCACCTGCAGTCTGGTTTCTCTAAAGCGGTGTACTACTTTAATGGGTGAAAGGCGCCTCCTACTGATTTATTTAAATATAAGCAAAATATCTCAATAACCGTCTGCGAGCGTTTAAAACCAGTGGTCGCTTACTTGAGGAAGGAAAAGGGCATTCGAATTTCGGACTCAGCAAATTTATAGAAAAAAATATAATTACAATTGCAACCCAAGGGCCAACACCACTGCTCAAACTCCTCCTCGCGCATGGGTTTAGCTCCATGGCACCGAGGAAATGGGTTATCTTGATTCTTGAATGTTGGAACTCTAAATCCAACTACCATGGCGAGTCTCCCAGAATCGGTTACCCTTGTCAATGCGTGTAGCTGTTATCAGTCAATGTGTCTATATTTTTTCCACCTCCATTGATCTCCACCTCCATCGCTCTGATCTCCATCCATCTGGTAGGTTTGCACATCCAAGGACCAACATTCAACTTCCACGCCCCTTCCAAGCCCCAACCACCTCTCTGGCCCAGTAAATACCTAGTAAATTCCGGTGAACCAGTGAAAAAATGGGGCGAATCACTCCAACCCCTCCCTCTGACCCTGTAAATCGAGGCGAATGCCATTGAAATTTTCTTCAGACAAAGAAAATCGAGGGAAAATTTGATTTTTTTAGTTTTATACGCATTTATTGTTATTGGCTAATATTTAATAATTAACTATTTTTATAATAATTATTGAACTAACTTTATAAAACTATAGAAAATGGGTTTTATATAAAAAATTGGCCCTATTAAAATTTAAAATCCCTTAAAATTCGCGTTTGGGCTAAAATTCACCCCTAAAATTTTCCCTGCCAGCAATGGAAGGGAAAGGAATGCAAGGGGCATCGATCATTCGTGATAGGGCAGTGATGGGAGAGACTGTTGTTGTTTCAGTAGTTGACGCTGAGGGATGATTGGAGAAAGGAATATGGGAAGAAGGAGAAGAGAGGGACGCAGACGAGGGAGGGTACCCATCTCTTGATAGGTCAGCGACAGAATAGGTCATTCCAGGGCCTGACGTAGCAAGAGAGTTGGTGCCTGGTTTACAGTCATCCTAATCATTGTAGAACTCGGTCACATGGATAGGATATTTTTGGGATTGCTTGCATGCAAGCTCAGGGATTAGATTAGATTGGGGAGCAGAGGGTGAATTGAGAGTGGGAGTGCATGGAGGATGAGAATGGGGAGAAAGGGGCGAAATAGAGTTAGATTTGTGAATCACCCAATAAACCCTAATGATGGTAGAGCTTTTTACATCATTCCCTACTCATGTGGAACCCCTTTCATTGGTGAAATGGATCGATCCATTAATTAAAGAATTTATGCACGTGAGACTGACCTTAAACATGGTAGATCTCACTTGTCCGCATTGGCAGAACATGATGACAAGATTAACCATCATATCTACAATGAAGAAGCTAAATCCATTGCAAGGATTGATCATTTCATCATCGTAAATTAAGGGAGGCCTTATAAATTGAAAAAAGGTCGGTGAATCTGAATAGAGAAGATGGTTGGATCATTAGCAGGTGTTGGATCCTCACCCTATCATCTTGGTTTTTTTTTTACTTCCTTTGGGGCTTCGCTTTATTTTTATTTCTATTTTATATATATTTTTAATTTAATTAATTAATTAATTAACTATTTTTAATATATATATATATATATATATATATATATATATATATATGTGTGTGTGTGTGTGTGTGTGTGTGTGTGTGTGTGTGTTCGTGTGTGTGTGTGTGTGTGTGTATTAAAAATTAAAAAAAACAATCAAGTTAAATTTAATTATTTATTTATAACCATAATTTTTACTTTATTAATAAATATAAATAATTTAAATTTCTAGTTCTATAAGTACATAATTAATTTTCCTCCTAATTTGGTAGGGTAGACCGTGATTTGTGCTCTCATTTTGTCTTGAAGATGAACCACAATATTTGGTTTGAAATACGTTGACAACGAAAATTTTCGTATATAATTATTACAAAACAATTATTCAGATAAAAAAATATTATTAAAAAATATTGTGATGATAATATTAGTGTAATTACATATTTAAAATTTTTATTAATATCAATATTGAGTCCATTAAATGTATATAAGCTATATTTTTAATATATTGGGTATATGATTGATATATGTTTATTCAAGTATAGTGGTTGTCATAATTTACTTTATTTAAAAAATCTACACTTGTACACTATAAATTATAAAATTATATAGCTAAACTCTTAACATTTAATTGGAATGATAATATCGAATTAGTGCTTTTACAATCATTAGGTTTATATATCAACTTTTACACACTACGTTATATATCTTCTAATTTATTATGAAATATAAATAATCACTCACTATGAAATGGCATTAACTGACTATGTCAACGAATTCAACCGTTACGTGTTTTTTTCTCCCTTTTAATCAACCTTCAATTTTATTTGAAATTTGAGGATTATTTAATATTTTATGTTTCAAAAAGAGAAATTGATTTTCATATTAAAAACATATTTTAAATAATTAAAAATTATAATAAAAAAAATTATTATATCACAAATTTAAAATGAAAAAAAATATATAACAAAAATATTTAATAAATAAATTATTTAAATTAAATATTTTCTTAAGGACATTAGTTAACAATAATTCTATGTATTAGTGTTAGTTGACTAAAAAAAATTAATAATAATATATATAATATATATAATATAAAAGAATAGTTCAAAAATTAATTATATATAATTAACTTATAGAAATAATTTTTAAAGGACATTTTTTCTTGTTAATTTTAATAAAAAATTGATAGGAATTTTTATTTTTATTAATTTTAATTGAAATTAAAAAAAAAAAAAAAACTTGAATTTAATTTTTTTAAAATATACCATTAAAATGAAAAATAAATAAAAATATAATATTATTTATATAATATTATTATTCCAATTACAGTTTATTATGTAAAGAGTTATGGTCATGACTACATTCACGACAATACTAACATATTTTCGTGCATATTCTCATGTTTAGTGAGTATCTGAACTCAAACGAATAGAAATGGGTTAGGGTCATTACTACATTCACGACAATAGTAACATATTTTCATGCATATTTTCATGTTTAGTGAGTATCTGAATTCAAATGAATAGAAATAACATTGTGTAACATGAGTGCGTAAGGAAAGAAATATTTTTGGAGTTATAGTTTTATTAATGTAATGGGGCAATATATGTTAATCTTTGGATTTTGTACTATTACTAGGCTTGCACTAAAGCACGACCATACTTTCATGGTCAATAGAATCTTACTCTCTCTATTAAATTAAACATAAAATCACATTGGGCTAGTTTGTAAGACGTGCATAATCATTGTTTTCCCAAAATAGAATGCATATTTACATGATGATATTGTTAAATTAATAAAAACAAGTGTATTATGGAGTGTTGTTGCTTAGATTTTGTTGATTACTTGTAGCTAAAGGGTTGTCCTAGTTGTAAATTTGATTAGTCTATATATACAATAATGTTTAATAAGATTAAATTTGCTTGATATAATTTTAAAAAAGGAAAAGAATTGTTTGATTTGTTTTAAAATTTTATTTATATATTTGATTTTTTTTTAATAAATCCAATCATAAATCATTCTGTTTTTTTATGACCTAAAATATTTAGAAGTTAGTACTGTAATATGGGTGTATATGGGATATCTATAACATTGAATAAATAGAGAAAGTTTAGTTGGATTAATGGATATTTTGACCAATTTATAAGTACATATCTCAATCAAATTTTTTCTTATATCTAGTAGGAAATTGTAATCAAAATAAAGTAAAATATATCAACTTAATATGTGATTGAGTAAATTAATAATTCCATTAATCTTTATTATATTAAAAATACTTTTTGAAAAATATGATAAAAGAGATCTCATTCATTTGTAATAACAACTTTCTATATACTTACTAATTATGTAATTCATATAATTCCATTTATTTTGATGATAAAAATGTTTTAGAATTATTACTTTTTTTTTTTCATTACAAATTTTGATATATACTAATAATTAATTATGAAAATTTTAATTTTTAATATTATTTTAATATTAAAATTATTATTCTATGTAACATTATTTTTTAATATCAATATAAAAAAAAAATTATAAAATTAAAACATAATTATATATAAAATTTAAAATGAAAAAATATAAACTTTTAATTATTAATTCGAAAAATTTAAAATTTAAAATATTGTTAATTAATTAAATAATTAGAAAAAGAAAAAATGATTTACATACATATATATTTTTTTTAAATAAATACATATAATATTAACCAAATGCACAAGTTTAAGAAAAATGGTAAAATGAAAAAGTTAATATCAAGTACCTTATCAATTAAAATAAAATAAATTTGATAATTGAAATGGTAACGTTTATATATACTCAACAATAGAAGTGTACCTTAAAAATCAAATTTATTTGAAAACCTTATAAATATATTTGGTAAAATTATTTGACAACCTTATAAAGATATTTCACCTCAAAAGTGTTTGATGGTGTATTTTACAAATGTTGCTTGGGTTGAAACATGTATAAAATTAAAAGATCATTTGGGTATTCAACCATTTGAATGGGCATCTAAGTCAATTAATTTTGCCTAAATTTAATATTCTTTAGATTTCTCTTTCACAAAGATCAAAATTTAATTCCACAAATGTGTTACTAAACTAGAAGACAATTCACTTGTTTACAAATCAAAGTATGATGGATCAAAATTAAAATGGATTTACGTTAATTCTTAGTATGTGAGTCTATACATGAGAAAGTGCATATGAACAGATGCCAACTCTTTGTTGAACTTGATAAAAATTACACCTTACTTATATTAAACAACATAAATGATATATCTCCACACCTCACTTATATTAAACATCACAAATGATATATCTCCATTCAGATATAAAAACAAATTTGAATTAAATTTTAAAAATAGTTTTTTCTAAATTTAATAAAGTTGATTTTAGAATATTTTATTTAAGATATATATTAAAATAATTTGCTTTTAATAATATTTTTTTTAAATATAATTTTATTTTAATATTATATGTAAATTTTATTTGAACATAAGAGTTACACATCTCTTTCATATTGAATTGAAGAAAATATATTTAAAAAAAAAAAAAACTAATTCTTTTTAACTATAGAATAGTTTATTGACATGTAAAATCAATCAAAATTATTAATGAAATTTTAATTATAAAATATTTTAATAATCATATGTCAAATCAAATATTCAAAACTCATGAAATTTGTTTGAAACTTAATCATAAATATTAACATTGATATGTGTACTATCATAACACCTCGCTATATATATATATATATATATATATATATATATATATATATATATATATACACTATTTTAACCCCATAAAATTAGTTATTTCAGCTATACATATATATATATATATACTATTTTAACTCTATAAAATTAGTTATTTCAATTATAAAAAAAAAAAATAGAAATTCAAATTTAAGAGTTTTGAAAATCTATTTTTATTTTTCAAAATATTAACTTTAATAAAATTTAAAATTTTAACAATAAATTAAAAATCAATTATTTTTCACTGAAAACAAAAACAATATAACCATTAATAAATAGAATATATATATATATATATCTATATTCTCAATTATTTTTATGTTTGTATGCACCATGATGTTAGAAAATATTAATATTGTTATATTAAGTCAATCATTGGTTATACTATAATGTATTATGTAGTAGGAGGGGAAAACTAACAATTGAGTACAAGGTATAATGCATATAAGACGATCATATTTCTTATTGATTAAAGAAACTTAGGCTGATTAAAAAGAAATTGAGTTGTTTTATTTGAATGCAAAGTATTTTTTCCATATTAAAATGGTTATATATATATATATATATATATATATATATATATATATATATATATATATATATATATATATATATAAATAAATAAAGAGCACTAAGTTGTGAATAAATTTGAGTTTAGAGAATGTTCTAAAACTCTTTTTTGGTTCAGAGTTTTTTCAAGCTTAAAAGACAATTTTTAAGAGTGAAAATGTTTCTTTTTACGAATTACTAGTGAGATAATTTTAGATAGTTTAGTTTTTCTTAAATAAAAGTGGGGTGCCAACCAATGTTAACATTAATTAAAAGAAACCAATCAGAATTATTTCTAATATTAGTTTGATAATTTAATTATAATAAGTTTTTCATCTATAAATTTTTTTAAGACAAACTTCATTTTAATGTGAAAACAAAACATACATTCATATGGTCAAATATCTTTTATATATAGAATGGAAATATAAGCTTTCAAACAACTAAATTTTATATTTTATTTCTTTTAATGGAATGGAGGCATATAGTTTTCAACCAACCGGATTTTGATTGGAAAATTAAATTTTATCTTTTATTCTAATGAAAAGTCTCTATTAAATCTTTTTATTTTCTTTTATTTTATTGAATCAATATATAAAGTTTGTTGAAGTCGTGTTTTGTATTTATTTATTTATTTTATTACATTATAAGTAAAATGCTAGTTTTCATATTTGATATGATATTTACATAATAATTTGAATATATATGAAAGGAAAATATTATAATTTTTATGTATTATAAAATAAAGTTATAATTTTTTTTTGCGATATGTATAGGTTTATATTTATAACTTCTACATGAAAATTTACTTATTAAAACAAAAACAAAAAAAACTTAACTACGTAATGTAAACCATTACATATACTTACCAAACATAACATTTACTTTGAAGTTCTAAACATATTTAATTTTACCTATGACGCAACACATATATCTCTCCCACATATATCTCACCACCACCAAATTATATTTATTCCATTATTGCACCGTATATATCAATGACATAAATATATATATTGCAACATAAAATCATTTTGTATCTAAATCCTGAGTTTGATGAAAGGTACCTGTTTATATTTATTCCAGCATCGAATGTTTTTGTACTTTCGGATTTCTCTTTGATCGCAAAGTTTAAAATTAAGTTTGTTTAATTGTAAACTATATGGCATATCAACCGGTACATTACAATTGTGAATTTATTGAGGTTTGATTTCTAGCCCACCACGTCTTTGGAATATCCCCGTGGAGTATGATTGTTGTAGATCTGGGAAACCCTAGATCAAATGGTCTAGTTGAGGTGTGGATGGTTAGGGTAACCACCCACTCCATGCCTCACCTTCTGAATCATTCTTCGCCGCTCCTCAAGCTCGCTCAGCGCTGCAAGTTCGCTTGGTGCCTGTGAAAAAATAACATGTTCTCTTATGGTCGTTGAAGGCGATAGCCCAATACCTTAATGTGATTTTAGCTTGTCTCAGACAGGTTCACCCTTGACCTTTTTGTGCACAGGAATTATACAATTTCTCTGTTCTTATTCCAGGGATTCGATTGTTTATACAAGATGTGTTTTTATTTTGAGCTACGCTGAATGTTTTCTAGGTCTGCGTAATACACTATTATTTTTTTATGATATAGGTATGCCGCTGCATTTCACATTTTCATTTACTGTTTCGGATGTTATGGTTTATTTGTTTTCAATGGCTAACCCCGATAGGGTCTCATCGATTGGACTTTCTTTATTCCTTAGTTTTAATTCATTCATGGCAAGAGTAGCTAAGCATCTTTTTGCAGGTTTCTTCTTCCTTCCGGACAAGGGATGCGAACCTTGCTACTACAAACCGGTCGGTGTAGGTAATCGAGTCGAACCCTAATGCTCTTTCCTTGATTCAATCTGTTTGGCAATCAAAAGTTTCATCTCAATGTTATTTTGAGTTAATTCATAAATCTGCTCTAAGTTTTTAACGCCTCCCGGGCCTACCCTTTGGGTGCACGTTTGGCTTACGACGGTTCCACATGGGTTATTCTAGTTTGGAAGGCGATATATGGGTATGTTCCCGACAAACCCTCTGCGCAGTCCCTCTTTTTCCCTTTCTATCTTTGATGCTAAGGGTTATACCCCCTGCTTGTGTACAGGTGTTACAATTGGCCTTGAATACACCTTGCATGCAAGGGATTTCTGAGTCTTAAAAGCTTGTTGAAGAGTTTTGGCATAATGTTATCTTTCTTTTAGACTAGCTTGAAGAGATCTTTCCTTCAGTTCTTAGTGATTAAAGGAATATTATTCCTTTCTGTTGTAAAGACCCTTGTGCCATCTACTGGATGTAAAATTGGGTTGTTATACTTGTTTTTCTTTCCTTATTTAAACTCATCGGTCGTCCTCTATGATTTAGCACAGAACTTATGGAAGAGATTAGGGGTTTTTGATGTTATCTCCTTCTGTCCTATAATAATTTTTAACTCTTACAATAAACAATAAAGTTCATAGGAAAGTGTGGTTGTTTTTCTCACCTAAGAGTTTTATGACTAAACAATAAATTTTGCATCTTCTGTATATATGAAGTTGTTCAGCAATATGTCATTGCATTCTGTTGTTCTTTATTTGTCCACAGAATTTGAATAGCTTTGGTCTTATCAGTAGTATTTATGTTACTCCTTATGACAATTAATATTTAAAAATATTTGCTATTGCATGTTTCTTCTTAGTTTTTTATTATCGTTAGTTTGGAAAATCTTGGGTGAATTCGCGAGAGGACCATGATCCCTGCCCTGTCACCATCGGGCTCAGCACTAAACCTCTGAGCCTTTATATTCAAAATTTTACGGTTATTATTTCTATCAAAATGCTACACACCTTAGATTTTTCTTGATTATATCACTATGCTTTAATATCGTAAGTAGAATAATCCTATTGCATATAGCACATAGGTGTAAATATTTTCTACTAGTTTCTTTCGTTATCATGTAAAAATCTATTTCTTGTACAGAGTTTGAGTTTCATAACTCCTAACTAGTCATAATCCCATTTTATTCAAGTTATTAAAATTTCACTTTCAAAATTTAGTCATTCTATCTTTTAAACGAAAAACTTTGTTTTATGCACTATTACATCTTAACAGATATGACTAGATAACAGAATAATGGAACTACATTATACACGATATTTTTTTTTGTTTTATATCACTTGAGGTGTGAGAAAAAAACACTTAAAATACTTATCTCTATATTTTTCCTTCCTGATACGTGATGGTTCCGCCCAACCTTGAGAGAGCCAATGATGTCTTTTGCTGTCCCTATTCTCTGCACCAGATCCTTAGGTAGTAGGTAATTATTAGAAGAAAGACCTTGGGAACTCAGCCTAGCCTATGCTTCCCTTGGGTTTAGAGCTCCACTAGTTTTCCTACCAGCTCTTGAAAACTCTTTGAAACATTCTTTTGTTAAACTCCATCATCTCTTTTTGAACATAACTCCTTCCCTTACACACGATTTCCTTTTTATCCTCATGGGGAAGGTAGCTGTCAAAAACTGCCTCCACCTTTTTACTCTGAAATCTGGGAAATATTTTACGATTTAGTTAATCCATTTTACTCAGCATAATTTATCAATTTTATTTATGAAATAGACTCACTTCTTATTAAAAGATAATCATATTCGTTAATTATTAATAATTCAAATGTATTATAAAATTTTGTCAACCATAATTAAAATAAAACAGGGTGTTACATCTTCCCCCTCTAAGGTAATTTCCATCCTCGGTGTTACTTTATCATTGAAATCATTCCAGGATATGCCTCTCGAATATAATTTTAATCCTCCCAGGTAGCCTACTTCAGGCTAAAATGCTTCCATAGCACCTTAAATTGGGGGATGAATCACCTCCGGACCATTATTTCTCCGTGATCGAGAATACACTGAGGATCTACCAGAAAATTGTCATCCAGTTCTATCTATAGACAAAAAATATTATAATTAGTTCAATCAAGAACCTTTCTCATTTGCAAACAATAATGTAATCATGACTTACACATATACTCTGTCAGTGTATCACATGATTAGGGTCATGTATGTATCACTTCAACAGAGATACATGGAACACATTATGTACCGATATATGACTAGGTAGAGCTAGTTGATAAGCCACCGACCCTACCCGTTCCAAAATTTGGAATGGTTCACAATATCTGCGAGCCAGTTTAGCACAAGTATTCCACCTCGAAGTACTCATTTTTGTTTTTATTCTTACATATACGTGGTCACCCACCACAAATTTTTGGAAGGTTCTCTTTCAGTCTGCATATATCGTTTTCCTGTCTTGAACTGCTCTTAAGTATTGTATAATATTTCTTACCTCATGCTCCATTTCCTCCAACATGTGTGGCCCAAGAATCATCTTGGTTTTCGGACTGCTCCAATCTATGGGGGTTTGGCATTTTCTTCCGTACAATGCTTCAAAAGGACTCGTCTTGACGGATTCTTGATATATGTTAATAGGCGAATTAGACGAGATGCAAATACTCTTCCCACTTTGTGGATTGTTGCATTACGTTCATACGCAGCATATACTCCAAGATTTGATTCACCCTCTTTGTCTGCACATTCGTTTGAGGATGGTAAGCGGTAATAAACTGGATTTGTGTTCCCAAACTAGTGAATAATGTCTTCTAGAAAGCTAATGTAAAATTTATATCTCGATCTGAGATGATGTAACACCTCCAGTTTACGAAATTTTTTTTTTTTCCTATGCACATTTGCATTCCCTTATTATGTCCACTATTCTCCTAAAGTTATTTCCATTAAATCCATATATCTCACATATATATGACATAGGATAATGGTATATCTTATATACAATATGTATACAGCTTGCATCTATATATATACATCTATATATAGGTCATAGGATAATTGTATATCTTCTATACAATATGTATACATCTTGCATCTATATATATATAACACTTCTATATATATATATCACATATATATGACATAGGTTTATTGTATATCTTCTATTCCACATGTATACCTCTTAACTCTATATCTAACACATCCATATATATATCAAGTGCGTATATCTCATATACATATTTTTCATTACATAGGCTAATTGTGTACCCATATAGAACACTCATATTTCTCAATCCATACATATATAAAGTCAATTAATTACCCATTTAATTATGTCAATTCATAAAGCTCATTTAAATTTTGAGCACTACCCTATGTAGTTGAACCCGTATATATACAAATATACATGTAATCCCATATGTATATAATTATATCACTCGATGACATTATGGGAGGGCGCGTCCATTATCACGCGGCATGGCTAGCTATATGTATCGATGCTTTTTCCATAAAATGTTTTTAACCTACGGAAATTTCAACGTGCATCCCTCGTAAATGTTTGATTTAGATGATCATATCTTGGGTCCACGTCGCACCTGGCAGAGTACTAGCTCCGGCTGATGAACCGTCAACTCCATTACGGCGGGTGAAATGGGTGATACGTGTCCAGCTCTTACACGAACCCTCTTATGAAAGCTAATGCGTATGTTCTTGCGTGATTTTTCTTGGCCTATCACTTCTTTTCAAGCTACGGCGGTACGCAGAACCTCAGACCAACTGTCTGCGTTTCCAGTTTTCTCAATACCAGTACTACACAGGAGCTGTATGTGTCGCCTCACTCAGGATTCAGTACATCCAGGTGTGACGGCTATGTATTTACAAATATTTAACTGGTTCTCTTTGCAGGTGAAACGTATCAGTTGTGGAAGGAAGGGCAGTGTGCCGCGGCCCTGGTCCACAGAGAAATCGACAGTTGGCGACTCTGATGGTTTTGCCAACCAACATCGGGATTCTATAGGGATTTGCGACCGGGAAATTAGGGTTCAAGTATTTCTTTCTATGAGAGGCCCTTCAGTCGATTTCATGGCCAGACCTTTCCCATATTTTTTTTTCTGTTCTCCTTTCTCTCGACAGTTCCTCTACTTCACGTATGGCGCAGATAGAGGGGGGGTCTGCCTATCCCTCGGACCTCTGTGACCGAGACCAACGACCATTTGGGCGTTTAACTTCTTGGTTAGAGTTTGTTCTGCGAGAGTTCGAATTGATAATTTGTTGTTTCTGCTGTTCATGTCCACGGTATGGGTTTGAATCTTTGCGAGCGTGGGGTATGTTACGCACAGATTTCTTGTGCCATGTTTATCTAGCTCTGCTGTCGATCAAACCCTCCCCAGTGAAATCAAATTGATTTTTAATTTTGGATTATATGTTTACGTTTGAACTGTTATAGTTGTCAGACCTCAAAGGCGATTTGGATTCATTAATTTCTAATTTCGCCGATCGTATCGATCTTGGTTTACTGGCGATTATAGAATGGATTCACACGAGGAAAGGGTACCGATTTACCATGTCGGTGGTCCACCTCCCTGAACGCCATCTCTCCGCCTTTATTTCGAACGATGTGGTGATGATAATCTATCTTCAGCGCGCCAGCTCTGTCACGCGACTGGAGAGAGTGAACCTCATGCTTCTGGCATATACAAATCGGTTCAGTAGGTTGCAGAACTTACTTGTAGAATTTAATCCTGTCGTTGCTCATTAATGTGGGTGTGTCGAGTCATATTTGATTTAATTTCGTTACGAACTCACTCTGTCACAGCACTCGTTTGCTATGGCGGAACAGAGAGTTAGGGTGGTAGTCCGAAGGTGGATTCCTACCATTAGATTTTTCTGTGACCGTCACTTAATTGAAATCCGATATGACTTACTTAACCGTCTTTTCATACACCCTTGTTTCCTAAAATCATGGATCTAAGGGTTTAAAATCATGGCGCCAGATGTGTGTATTGATACCGGGGTTTTTCTTTACGCATATTTCTATACAGGTGTGCCAACATTATTAAACCGAACTGTGGTTTTTCTCCCGGCATCTAAGTCGCCACGGTGAGCATATTAATTGCGTTTACTCTGTTACCTATTGACAGTTTGGTTTAACGTTGTCCACAGACATTCCGGATGCCGTGGATTCCACCCTTCGGTATTATTCCCCAAGTTTCGTTTGACCTATCATATATGCAAATTAATTTTGTTTATCATCACTCTGTTACATAGATTGCCCATACGTTTCTCTTTTCATTATATGAATCATATATTTTATATTCAGTTTATAAATTCGTTTTGGCCAATTCGTTTGTTTTATTTCTGCATGCGTACAGTGTTTCTATATGTCGAATTCGTTTTCACAAAACGAGCCATGTCGGCCTTTAATTGTTCATGTATGTTCACATCTGAGTTTCGTGCTCAACTATCTTTGGATTATATGAACCCATATATATATATCAGATGTGTTTGTATCGCCGCTTCTCACATCTAGGTTTTATGGTTATAGAGTAATCATATTTTGATACTCGTTCTTTACACTTACCCATGTATATATTTTTGTGAAATGAATATCCATGCAATAGCTTATTCGAAGAGATTCGTGGCGCATAGATAAAATCTATATACTTCTCACCTCCTGCAAGGGTTTAGGTTAACTATAACTTGAACCTTCTAGTATAGTTATCCCAAGGTTAAAGGTAGAATTTGCAAGGTGATGTACGTGTAGAAAGGGATCAGAGTTATTATTCTCGTACAATAGTTTTTTTTTTTTCTTTTATACATACCATATAAATTTCAGTTCGGTTGCCATCCTTTCCTAGCATACTAATGAGCACATCATGTCACATGCGTAGGTATATTTATATATATATATATATTCAATAGTCATTCTGTCGTATAACTAAATTATACTTTAGTCTTTAACTATGATGCTTAAATCAGGGCTTTGAGAAGAACTTCAAAACATAATGTGCTCTATATATTGCTATCCAGGATATATTCTCTATGTAGGATATAATTTCTTTAAGAGTTAGAAAATGTTGACATGTAAAATTCTACATCTTGGATTGACTTCGACGATATCTCTAGATCAACTATTATAGTTTTTTTTTTTTTTCCATAAGTTCAAGTATCACAATTCGTTATATTTACTTCCAGCAGTTAGTATGTATAGCAGGTAAGCTCTAGTACTGCTATATTGTTCCTCTAGCAAATTCATAATCATAAAATATCACCATTTTAGCCTACCATTAACAAAACAATAATTTATCACCTATAGGGGTTAAGTAACTTCAGATTTAAACCATCCTTGGTTTAGAGATTCTGGAGTTTCTACTCTAGGGATTTTCTGGTCTACAACTAAACAAATCTGGAAGGTGAATACCTAATGATAGATTTTGTTAAATGTAGTACCAAAATTTTTCATTATCATCAAGTCAAATTTTATATGTAGCCAATTCACACTATAATAAGACATAGTAACAAGAATTTCAGAACATACCACACAATCTGCAAAATGACCAACCTCCCAACCTTAGAGTCCTCTTTGTCTCCCAGGACTCACCCCTGAGCAGAGATCACCTCCTATAACAGATCAACCCCTGATCTTCTTAGGAGTAGCTTATTTAAGCTCAAAATTCCCCAAAGCATGTTTCTAATTCTGCGTCCAGAATAGCAGGATGCTTTCTTTCCTGTTTAGCCTAGGCTTCCCATCTTGGGATTCTTTAAAGCTGCTTTAAGCTTTTCCTCAGCTTTTCCAGATTTTTCTCACCTCTTCCCAACTACTCCTCTTCATTGGGGAAATTTAGATTCCTCCTCAAATCTAAATAAATTTCTTTCAAGGATTTTTGAAAGATTTTTGGGGATTTGTTGCCTTATCCATCCTCATGGATTTGGCAAGTGATCTCTAATTCTCTTTTGGTCAAAATGCACAATCATTTTATTTATTTCCTCAAATAAAATATGCAAATACATTCACACCATACTCATCCCTTGGGGTCCACCCCCTTAGGATTAAAGTTCAAATGTCTAACTTTAAAAATTCAACACACAAATTGGGGGTATTACAGGAGCCTACTTGCAAATCTATGATACCGGGCAGCAGGAGGCTTGGCTGCGCTGGTTACTCTTGAAGGAGTTTGGCCATCACTTGGCAAACACTCTTATTAAGAGTAAGAGGT